>JAVSBT010353739.1:0-11278 GCA_033118115.1 Pharyngocirrus eroticus
CCCCCCCCCCCAGTCACCCTTCCCCCCTCCCCTGTCTATGCTATGACGAAGTGACAGTTGTTCTGTTATGTGTTTTTAGCCTAGTTAAAAGTTGTCGAGGTACTGTGCTTTTCTACAAAATTCTCAAGTGTATCACCCAAATGTTTGGCTTTAGCTTTGTCACCCCCACCCCCCCCCACCCCCTAGCTGGGAGCGAACTCGGTGGAACAACTATGAAAATTAATGAAAAAAAAAATAATACTTACGTTACAACAAGGACACAAAGTACCAATCGCTATCAAAGTTTTGTCGTCATGTAAAATTTGAGGTCCACTATTGATAGGAAAGGTTATTGTGCTCGGTGAGATTGTGAGTGATTTTTGAGATCTAACCAAGTATCTAAATTTTGAAGGAGATTTTTTAAGAATCTTGGTCCCTGAGGGCGAAGATGAGATTTCGTCCTTCTTGGTTGTTTTACTGGCAGATGTTGCAGAGTTTGATTGGCGAAGGCTATTTTGAATTATACTTGTCCCACTATAACTCCTTGAGTCAGCGATGGATGGAGGAGGAATAGGTGAAACAGGCCTAAATGTTAACACAGAGTCATCCATATACAGTCTTGTGCGTTTCTTTTTAAAATAATTAGATTAACTCTCGACAACAAAGTTTTTTTCTGATTATTAAATAAATCATAGAAAAGCGTGCAAATAAAACGACATACTTTCTTGTTACCAGGCGAAATGATGCTCATAATTTGAATGTAGATATCTTTGCCAATCCGCAGTTATTTGTTTTTTTGACAATATCCATCACACGTTCATTGTCAAACAATTAAAATGCTGCCAAATGTGTAGACACTACCCTAATGCACGACAAATGTGTGTCAC
Organism: Pharyngocirrus eroticus; assembly: GCA_033118115.1. Lineage (NCBI taxonomy): Eukaryota > Metazoa > Annelida > Polychaeta > Saccocirridae > Pharyngocirrus > Pharyngocirrus eroticus. The sequence goes on from JAVSBT010353739.1 coordinate 867, forward strand.
CTAAGTGCGGCTAGGTTACAGGGCACGTGCGATAAACAATCGGAACGTGCCACGAGATCTGAAATAAAAAAACAGCGGCACCTTTTTTCGAAATCGATTTTCTATTTATTCTCCTGCCGAAGGAATCGTCTAAATGGAGAGGGGTCTGCAGCCCCAATAATTTTCAAGATGATATGCACATGCCTGTGATTATGATCAAGTACATAACTCTGATCACAAAACTGTCTATGGTTTCTCGGAACTGTTTTTTTTTTAGTCTCAGATTATAAAATTTATTGATTTTTCCCTTTATTTCGAAAGGAATTTTGGGTCACTGGCAAGAGAACGCACACATTCTTAAAATTTTAGTTGGCAATTATTTTTGTTTTTTATGATAAGGTACATATACACTGATTCCAAAACTGGTTTGGTTTCTCAGAAATGTTGATCCTAGGCTATACGTGAAAATAAGCTTAGAGAGTTAGAATGTCAAATTTATTGATCTGGACAATTTGCTCTAGAAACAAATATGGGATTAGTGTGTATTTTATAACTCACCACATTTTCTTTTAGTTTAAGTTGGCACATGCTTGTGCCTGATTGTGATAAAGTACACCAAACTTATCATAAAACTGCATTTATCTTTTCTGAGGTGTCATTTTATAGCCAAGAATATCAAATTTATTGATTTTTGAAATTCGCTATAGAAACAGTATGAGAATCAGATTTTTTAAAATGTAACACACTACAAGTTTTGATTGTTTCAGTTGGTCATATTTTATGATTGATTATGATCAAGGACATCACACTGATCACAAAACTGTCTTTGGTGTCTCTGCATCGTCAATTTTAAACTTAGGTATTGTCAAAATTGATTTTTATTCCTTTCAACTGCCATCAGTTTTTTTAGATCATAAAGCTATGTACATGTAAATTATAAAATCGGATATTTGTAGATAATGACATGCTCTAAAATATGGTATTAATGTTTTTGTTTTTAAATTATGATATATTATTACATAAATGATTAGACTTTTTTACGATTTTGTCAATTTTTTAAAATGAAAATATGCATGTTTTGATAATTTTGTAGAGAAAATGGTGCTGATTCAGGAAATGAATACACAGTTTTTTACCCATTCCATAATTTTTTACCCTGCCACATCCATCGACCAACTGCCTTCATTATAAATTTGTTACCAGACATACTTTGGAACAAAATAAAAGTAAAGAGTATTCTTTACATTTGGAAAAGACAATAAAAATAGGGTTGATTTTTTTCAAGTCTGGGTCAGTTCTGTAAGCGGAAACACACCTTTTAAGAGGAGGGGGGGAGCCAATTTAAAATTCGTTATCTTCGTATCAGAGAAAAAATTGTAGAAAGAGCTACTAGATGATGACTTAGTACATTCTTGTATATTTCCATGAGGTATCATAACTTTTGTCAAGTACAGTAGACTTCTCTTTGATTTGTTGAAGGCTTGCCAGAAAGCATGTCTTCTTTGTAAAAGATTGTATAGTTTTGAATTGAAGGGAAAGTTGCAAGACAATGGAATATTTTGCATCACATTTTTTGTATTTTGCGGTTATGTGTTATTGCAGTTATAATTCTTTTCAAGTAAATGGATTACCAGTTTCAAAGAATGATAATTCCTTCACACCTATTGTCTATTCTGCTTTGGAAAAATGGGGAGAGATATATGAAAAAGATTTGACAGTCATGAAACGAGGTGTGGCAGACATATCAAAAACTTTGGAATTGATTCAGCTTGAATTGCAAAAGCAAAAGACTCAACATCTCAGTATTGTCAGTATACTTAGACATCAAAATTGTAAGTGGTTTTTTTTTTTACAATATTACTAAGAAGATATCTTTATCAATTCTGGGGAATAAAATACAATTTTTATTGGGTATTAAGTTTGTTTGTGTTTCATTCTGGTATCATATAGATGTAGGTGGGCATTTCCTAGTTTTTGCTTTGTTGGGGTTTCTATTGGGGGGAGGGGGTGGAGGATTCATTTTCGTGTCTTTATTATCATTTCTGTTATTACTACATGTATATGTCTTATACTCATACTAAATCATGATACATAAACAGATATATGTGTATTCTGCCTGGTACCAAATCCTGTGTATAAAGACTTGATCGCAAACAGGGCTGTAATTTACATTAGAAAAGATAAAGTTTTAAAAATACCTTACTGCAAATAAACACATGTATGCATTTTCTACTTTTTTTCTTGCATTTTATTTTTTCCTATCTCTGTTGTAAAGTATTTGGTATTTCCTCCTGTCAGTCAAAGATTACAAAGTCAAGAATTGGAATCATTGAACAGGGTTAACACAAAACATTTTTGGTGGGTTAAAATAAAACTGTTTTTGGAGAGAAAAAAAATCTTTTTAACTTGATCTGTAGGCTTATTTTTTGTTCCCCTTTTCTGTGGGGGTACATATTTTTTTCTTTCATCCAGTCGTTTTGTCAAAATTGCAGTTGTGAATCCCAGTTTTTTTTTCTACAATGCAACTTATGATCAGAAAAATTATCTGTTCCTCAGACTTTTGAAACATCCTGTAAGACTGGGCTTGGAGCCAAGAGTAATTCAAAGGCTGTGTTTATGTTTTGTAGACCACAATCTTGCAAACATCTGTCAGGAAAGTTTATAGTAATGGGTGCACAAACTGCTATCCTTTCTGCTTCTACATAACCCATTTATCTCACTGCTGCTATTTAAAATTTAAATCATAGAAGATTTATTCAAATTTGGAATGAATGGCTGCCTGTTAGAGGGAGGCATGAGTTGATTTTTGTTATACCCTCCACAAAACAAAAAAATCAGCTTTGAACATTCTCTAATTCAGTTTTTACTTTCCATGTCTAGATATGATAAGCTGTCTTTGAACTTACTATCTCAAATGTAGTAATGATACTGGAGGAATCATGGTATCCTATTTCAGCCATAGATAATGATATGCTCCAGCTAAATCTTACTAAATGGTGCTTTTTTAATTTCTGCTTTTCTAGCAAACATGAAAGCTGACCATGATAACAGTATCCAACCAACAGAAGGTGAAAGAATTTATCATTTACTATTCCATCCCCCAAAATGCCTGATTTCTGTTTTGCTTGAACTTTTTGCATGCAATTCTATATTGTTTCTGAAACTTTTCACATAATAATTATTGCACAACTTGGGGGTAAACATAAAGGCATTTCAGTAGATATGGGGCCAGCCACAATGACATTATCCATGAGCCACCAGATTCTGACTATTGGTCTTCCATACAGAAAAAGTTATTATTTTTCAAATGTCTCAGGCATTTTGACATGCCTACAGTAGAAATAGGCTTGAACCTAGGCCTGTAATAGGACACAGCTGATTATAATTATCAGTGCTGGTCAGAAGAATGTTTCCAACAGTTCCTTATGGGCCAATGGAAAAAATGCTTATGATTACCCCTGTAGCTTCTAGAAATACTAATATATGTTTAACCCTTGACAGCCTAAAGTGACCTAGTAAAACGATTTTCAGACACGGACATATGACATATATTCTTAGCCCCTGGGGATACTCATTACTCTAAGGGAAAATAAGGGTGTGTGCCTACCAATAGATTTTTTTCTACTACAATTTTATTGTAGTGAAAGTTTGAATCTAACATTGTTTACCTTGATCTGTGTTCAGAATGAGGTTACCACCATGATTATTTAGGTGTGGTGAGGTTATTTTAGTGTCCTGTAGCTTTTATTTATAACTATGTCAGTACCTGTGACTAGTCCCCCATCTTCCAACTATAAGATCTGCTCAAAGGAGAAAGATTTCTGTTACCACACAATATAATAATACATACATGTTTTTAAAATGGGGTATCAGACTATAAGTTATAGCTTCTAAAGGAGGGTGACCTTTTTTTACATCAGACATAATATTTCTATTGTCTTGCTTTTTGAAAATATTCGAATAAATTGCCACAAAATTAAAGAGTATATATGTGTTATGGATCAAGGTAATTTGGGGTGGTTCTTAGATGTAAAAAAAAATACTGAATCATTGTATTAAACAATGAATCTTTGTATCATACAATGACGTTCAATGTGAATTTGATGGGTTTTTTTTTGTTAATTTCATAGCACCCTACTCCTGCCCCACAGACTTTGACCTGGGACCAAATGGTGATACCTGTTATTTGTTTGTGGAGACCAGAATGAATTGGTATCAGGCATTACACAGATGTCGTCAATATGAGGCTGATTTGGTATCCATAGAAACATCAATAGAGAATAATTATCTCCGAGATCAGGCAAAGGCAAAGTTTTCAAAGAGTAAGTAAATAAATTATTCAATGAAAGCAACCTACAAAGTAAAAAACTTAAGATCCATTCCATTTCCATTTCAAAATATTGCAATTCCTTCTTAACATATCCTGAATCAAACCATATGAACTTTAAAATTTTAATCATTTTCAGAAGTACAGTTTCGTTTACGTTTTATGTAAGCTTTAGGCGTTCCACAATTCTCATAAACATCAATGTACTGATATTAGTTTCAGATGATATATAATGGTTTCCTTAATAACTTTTGCACTAACAATAACAAAACGTAATTTTGGATATCACATTTTAAATGCTTGTTTTTAAGTTCTCCCTTGCCATCACAACAGATGCACAACATCTATAATCTGTTGTTTCTTTTTTTTTTTTCATTTCAAGGTTCATGGCATAGGCCAAATGTATGGACATCTGGAAATGATTTGGGAGATGAATTTAATTATGTTTGGGCTTCCACTGGAAGGGCAATCTATTTCACCAATTGGGGTCACCAGACAGAACCATCAAATAGCAGAGGAATAGAACATTGTATTGAAATGAGGGGGGTATATGGTTGGGCATGGAATGACCAGGATTGTACAATTAAATCACCTTTTATATGTGAGAAATCTATAATGCAATATTGAGAATTTGCTTGCTTAGAAAAATTCTTTTCAAAGTTTTGTCACACGTGTACTTGTCTCAAACAAGACAAACAGAACCCCAAATAATCAAATCAATTCTCATTTAAGTTTCAAAATTTATCAAATATTTGGTAGATTTACATAATTATATAGACCACAATTAGAAAAACATTTTGTATTTACATTTCGTCCTTACAAGTAATCTTTCTCTTAGTTTCATTTGTGTCAGCATGTATCAATTAAATGTCTTTCTGAAATAAAGTTCCCAAACTAACATAATTGTATCTTCCATTTCACCACAAATCATCATTTCATTTCATACTTTGCATGACACATATCCATACACAGAATGCTACAGATTATTTTTTCCCATCCATGTATGTATTTTCCATAACTTCAACACATCTGTACTCAATTACTGATGTGTAATTTCAGACAAAACACTTGCATATAAAAGAGTATACAACTAAAGACTTCACTTTTTATCTAATGAAATATTATCTTGTCACGTATCAACCTCCATGGATTCTGCACTTTTGGTATTCTTGAAATTTTCAACATTTTTCTGAAAGAAAAAACATACATTTAAATGCACTTTTAATTCAATTCTTTTGCCTAAGGAGGATTACATTTTTACAATCTTTATGTTCAACTTCAAGGCAGCGATTTTTGACAATAGTTCATACAGATACCTAAAAAATCAAATCAATTTGTACAAAACTGCTAAAACCGATACATGCAGTAATTTTCACAAATCTTATTTTTGCTTCCTATCACTAGATGGCATTGTGAGTTATAAAAAATATTAATTTCATCAAGAGCACTCTACTGCTTAGCTAAGACCATATTGAAGAAGCAACTCCTCTATGTTCACAGGTATCAAAATACCATAGCTGATATCCTATCATTTTATATCAGATCTTGTCAAAATCAGAATGTGCCCTTTTCCGACCTAAAGAATGACAAAATATACAGAAACAATGTGTACCTCAAATGTTGAAAGAACATGCTCGCTAACCATACTCAATTGTAATAATCCCTTTTTCAATGCATCAGTTGCAGGTGGGCCTAAAATAGAAAGAATTGTTTACAAACATGAGCTTAACATCAATAAAAACATACTACTAGCTGTTTGATTGTACAAACAGATATCTATACCTAAAATAAAAAGTCATCAACATGTTGCTTTAAAACTACTAACAGTACTAACTAAATTATATTTTGAATTCATTACTTTATCAACTTTGTCTAAGAAATTTATTATGGTGTAACAGATGTCAGACAAATTATAATCATTGCACTCAAATACATACATACCATTTGTCTGAATTCTAAAGTTTATTTTATTTTCTGATGGATGGGGTACACTGTAGCCACAGAACTTCACATTTGGACTGAATCGTGAAAAAAATATATATTTTAGATGATATGAAAACAAGGAACAGACACAGGTAATGTAGTCACAAAAAGTGTACATAAGTCAATCATATTAACACCAGTACCAGCTGATAATTTCACATTCATAAGCAAGAAAGCTACTCCGAATAGGTTCATTTTGAATTTATTAGCAAATTTTCGTTGTTAACTACAACATCTTCAGGCAATAATATTACATGCAACAATACATTATTTTCTTTGCTTCGTGTGTGCAAACTGTGACACTTACTTTTTCATGACCATATAGCGTAAAGCATTCCCTAGTGTATGGTCCTCCTTGTGCATAACAAAAGTTCTACAAGTGTCATCTTCTGTATTATCTACAGAGGCCTAAAAAAACCAGATAAAAATGTAAAACAATAATAGTCAAACATATTAAAATCATAAATAGTTTAATAATACATGTGCCATGAAAATATTGACTATATCTTCGTATAATCGTCATTAGACTCCAGACTAGTAGTCTATGAAGTATGATTCCAAAATAACATTCATTTACACTACAGTACACAAGTCAGTTGATACAGCAGTCTGCCATAAAAAAATTGTACTGTATAATTAGCAACAATTGTCCTGTTCCTTCAATATATTGGACAAATAATGTTACACATGTGTTTAAATATTCTACTTGAACAAAATTTAATAACCATGAGACGTACCACTTCAAGTCTACGATTTTCTCTGTGTTCTTGATCTCCCATGCTTTCTTGTTTGTGGATTCACTTCTTTGGCTATGTTATTTTGCGGACGAGGTGTGAATGGGATAGATCATACGATTTTCATGCATAACATTACATTTTCTTAGCTTTTAGATATACGTCACCTGAGAAAATTTAATTATATGTTTTCAAAATGATAAAAGGAATGACAGTCAAAGGCGATCAGGGGATAATAATAAGGATCGGACTGCCTACCAGTGCTAATGGATGCTACTACCTTGCGGATAGTTTGTTGTGCTTGTGTATCAGGAAAAAATGTGCAACTTTGAGTTTTTTACTATGCAATCCAAATAGTGTTACAAAATATTATTAGTGCTATTAAGTATACATATTAATAAATCATTCTATCAATTACTTTATTTTGCCATTTTATGATTTTAAATTTCGATATTATATCTTTGAAGTTAGGTCAGATTTTCTCCAATGCCAGTCACATGATATTTAGGTCACTTGGGCTGAATCACAACAAAGTGAAAGAGGAATAGACAGCTATTAATTTGTCATGTACGAATATTAGTTCAAGTGTGAGTATACATTTCAACAATTTTGTGACAAAAGTGTTCATAGTACCCTTTGTACCGAAATACTGCTTCTATTAGTTTGTCCATCAATTCAAGTCAAATCCATCGCAGCTGTCTAACTAACGATTATCATTGATAAGAGTGGTACAAATCTGGTACGATGTAGGATGAGTAATGTAAAAATGCCAGGGTTATACTAATCTGCGCATTTGTATTAGGTTAGCCATTATGATTATTTGTTAATTAGTTATTCAAATTTTTGGAAACAAATGTATTTTCAGCCCAAGTTTCCTGTAAATATAGGTAGTTTTCTTACCTGTAAAATGTGATAAGACCCTGATAAAGTTGTACCCCCCTCCTAGGCTCCTTTCCTTATTATTAGATCTGTACATATTGTAGAAGGGAAGATAATATCATTTTGGATACTGTAGCGGTGTGATCTATTGATGTTTGTTTTAGTGAGTGTTGAGTATGTTGAGTACATTTATTGGAGATTGTGCTTAAAGGCAAACTATATGCTGCATTTAAACCTGTTATACAGTTGAGCTATTGGTCTGATACCCGAACCATCCACCCCTCTCCTTTTTCGAGTTTCTTCGCATTGGACTCTACCCACTTAACATTCAATGCCAGGCTATACGCTACAGCACCATTTATCGCATGGTAAACCCTTCTAGCCATCAGTCTTGATTCATTTAATAAGACAAAAGGGGTAAAAAATGTAACCATCAGATTGCAGACAGTATCCCTTTAACTTGGATATAATTTCATTTTATTTTCAGTTTCTACAGCATACATCAGAATGCCTATTTTGTATGGTGTGGTGGCAAGGGGGTCGACCATCTTGGCTAAATATGCTGGTTGTGCAGGGAACTTCAATGAGGTGGTTGAACAAGTTTTATCTAAAATTTCACCAGAAAATGTCAAGATGACCTACACACATGGAAGGTTAGTTACAGCGTAATGGCATAGAAAATATTGTAGGAAGCAGGAGGAAAGAGAATGGTATGGGGGAAGGTCCTCAAGATATTCAGTTTCCTATCTCCTGAAGATTGTTTTGTGCTGTACTATATAATTCCAAAATTTCCCTAAAAGAGTGTCAGTTATAAGAAATATAGATGAGACCTGAACTACAGCATTTCAAATACATTTATGAAAATCCCATCCAAAGTGGACAGATTTTTTTCTGTCAATTTTTCTGCAGTATAGGTTAATACCCTGATGATGAATAATTATGTAATAAAAGAAATATGATATCAGTTGTTGTAGCTCCCAGATTAATAGTATACTTCAAACAGGAAATTACCCCATATTATATTATTTATATACAAACACACACAGTAGACATGGGAGTTAGGATAAGCTAGTTTTCTCTTTAATCCTTAAGTCAACCCCCCCTCTCTTTAAATTTGGGTCGGAAAGATAAGATAATATCAATAGATTTAAGATTTTTGCTAAAGACATGATTTATTTTTTTACTTTCAGCTACTTGTTTCATTACATATCAGAGAAGAAAGTAATCTATTTGTGTATAACTGACGATGTAAGTATACTAATCGATGCATAATTATTGTTTTCAAACTCTAGTTTTATTGCTTCTGATTTAGGGTTCTTTAGTTTAAACTATGTTTTTTTATCATATGATTCAGCTGATATCATCTATCAACACTGAAGCTGTTTGTATACATCAATATTGACAATGAATAATACAAAGGCTTATTTTTGTTGTTTATATTCTTTGAAAGAATGCTTACCAGCATGACCATTATTATGATAGACATAGCAATGAATTATAGCCTTTAGTTATTTGTAGCTATCAATAGAAATGTTGAAAATAACATAAACAAGTCTGACATTAAACATGTTTCCATTTTGCCATAGTCTGGGTATTTTTCTTTATTTAATCTCTTTTAATTTCTTTGAAAGGAGGTAAGAGAGAACTTTCTTGCTGGAGTTGCCTATCCTTAGTTTTAAGTTGTTTTTTTCTTTAATTCAAAAAATTGAATTGATATTTCTCTTTCATAAATATCTTCTACAAAGTTTAGTCAGTTGTAATATGAAGAGAAAAAAATAGGTATTACCTTTTCAGATTGGCGTTTGAGGATTTTGTTTACAATGTTTTCTATACTATTATGTCATATTATATACCATAAGATATAGGTAATTGTAGAAAATTTAAAGCATTTATTGTGAAATGGAAATAGTTAAATCTGAATAGAAAAAAAAATGTCTGATTTCCTTTTGTTTAACATAATGATAATTAATTTAAACAATGTCATACCTGTAGTTACAGTCACTGTTACAATCTTGCCATGATATTTTTGTTTTTCTTGTCAGGATTTTGAAAGATCAAAAGCATTCCTGTACCTGAATGAGATTCGGAGAAGGTAAGTCGGGAAAAGTTGAATCAGCGATGTTTGAATTAAAGTCATTTACAATTTTCCTTTCTTTAAACCCTTTGTCTTACAAGCAGAAACAAATTCTATGAGACTACTATCATCATTGTTGCCTATAAAAACAGAAATAACATGCACAGATTCCTCTAATATACTGAGGCATACCCACCTTTTGATACTGTACTGAACCTCACTAGTATACTCTCTGTATTTTTCTCAATTTAGATTTGAGACACAATTTGGAGATAGGGCACAGACAGCTTTGCCTTATGCTATGAATAGCGATTTCAGTCGAACATTGGCAGCACAGATGGTAGGTAGAACAGTTCATATGTAAGATGGTAAAAATATACAACATTATTTAGGATATAATTTAGATTATATCTGTTTGATTTTAAAAACTAGACAG
>JAVSBT010354183.1:0-11275 GCA_033118115.1 Pharyngocirrus eroticus
GTAGACTGCGCAGAACCTGAATATTAATTAGGGAGATAAATCAGGTGCGACATCTGATGGTGCCACCGTCCCATTACGCCACTTTTCACATACATGTAGGTGACTTCTTGGATCTAATGGCATCATGTGGCAAATAAAACGCATGCATGAGGTATACTTCATGTATGCATAACATACACAGGTTGTACACATGGTGTACCACATAATATAAAACATTCCTTGACCCTTCTGTAAGGCCCAACTACTTTTATTTTCATTATTAATTATTACTTGGATAAGCAAGGATATAAATTGGTATAAGATCTTTGATGTTCTCCATTGTGAAGGGGGTGATAATTGATGGACAAGCTGCGTTTTCATCATACCAGTAAGCGCCTTTACTAGCTGCACAGTCCTGGGCTGAATCTGCATCATTTGCATAAAATTTAAAACCGCTTGTCACTTGAAATGGATCAACTACAAAGTTAAAATAATCGAAAATAGAATTCATGAATAATAACGTCCATTGATAAATAATACAAGAATTGAATTTACAGACCAGACTAGGCATGTCTTAGGGCACTTGGGCTAAAAAGTAAAAAGAATAAAACCTTATAAAGTTATTTATAGATATTGCCAGAAAATTATGGATGGGGGAGGGGGGAGGGGGGAGGAGGGGTATACCTCACTAAAAATAAATCTCTGACAATCATAACCAATCTCAGGCAAATGTTACTTTATAATTTTAAGGATTAAAATTCTTTGTATAACATTATATTTTCCCAGTGTTAAATATCAAATTGTATTACTTTTGTATTTTGGCATTTGCTGAATCAATTCAAATCAAAGCTAACATGAATATAAAGGGTTAACTAGAGAGTGTATTTTCTTTCCTTACCAGAACCTCCAGCAGAATTGGTGTCACTAGCAGTGCCAGCTGTGATTGCATAACCTGTACTACTGTCACCAATAGTGAATTGGTCGTACACATAGTAATCGCCTAGTCCTCCGTATTCAACTTTGATTGTGTAATCTGATCTAATCAAAAGATCGTACATTTTTTCCAAACCTGAAATTACAAATTATAGGCAGTAATGAAAAGGGGATAGAAGAAAGTCATCATCTATATCGTCGTCTTTGTCATCATCATCATTATCATCATCAGCCCTCATCATCATCATCATCATTATCATTAGCATCATCATCATTGTCATCATCATCATCATCATCATCATCACCATCATCACCATCATCACCATCATCATCATCATCATCATCATCATCATCATCATCATCATTATCATTAGCATCATCATCATCATCATCATCATCATCGTCATCATCATCATCATCAATTTAGAACATGTTCAATGCTTCAAAATCCTAATTCTATATCTTAATGTTTCCGTTCTTTGCTTAAAATTAACTGTTGAAATAAATAAAAATATTTACCAAATTTTGGCTTTTTTGAAAACTGACAGATGAACACCTGATTTACTTTGTTTCTGTTTTTTCTCCCCAAAATGACATACAGACAAGAAGGGGTGGGGGGGGGGGTGGAGTGAACTAGTCCTGTTTAGGCTATATATTTTGTTGTTGCATGCTGACAAACAAAGCAAATTTTAACCTTTCTTTATATTTTATTGAAATTTAAAATTCAATTATAACATTTTGTTGAAGAAGTAAGATTGAACTTTAATCAAGGTATTGTGAAAAAAAACAATCATAGGTGGATCCAAAGAGGATACAGCGGTCATCACCCCCACCCCCGATTTTGCCCACAGAGCAATATGATTTAATGTAGTACAAACTATTAACAGTATTATTAGATATTCTCATTTGTTCACCTAGATATTAATCATATCCATTACATTGGTGTCTTTGTCTTTTTTATGAAACATAATTATGCTTTCTGATTTTTACAGTAAATAATATTTTGTAAAGCTGTTGTTGTCCAATGCATCATCATTCTCTTTATCCACCACAAGGTGTGTGTCTTTGATTCCTTTAAGAGCACTTCTCTGTTTGTAGGGGGTGTCACTGAGGTTCAAGTAGAGATAGTTTAAAAAAGCAGACATATACATTGGTGTACACAAATTAATATCAATCATTATTTATTTTTTAAAACAATTCCAGTGAATAATGAAGTACCAAAGATTATATTGTTGAAAAAGTTTTGGAACAGTAGTTTTTTAAGAGATAATTTCTTACCTCAAAAACGACATATCTGCCTTCTCTGAAGGCCTTGATCACTTAAATGATCTTATGGTCTTATTAGACCAAAGTTGATTAACGTTTTCTACATTATGGATCTTGGAACCAATAACATATTTACAAAGATTATATTGTGTCTTGTTTGGAATAACCAAGTTATCAAAACTGTTTTGATTAAAAAAATCAGTAACATGCAAATGCATATTCCTCAATTACCTTCTCTTTGCAAAAAAAAATCATAATAGGAAAAATTATTATATCTATAAAATCTGGAGTAAAATGAAAAAAACAAATAAACTATTTATGCACATATCTAAAAAATAATGATCTACTTGTCATGAAGAATTCTTAAATTCCAATATTTTGTTGACTGGTCTTTTTAACAAACTTACTTTTTACTTTCTATTTTTACAACCAAGTCTTATACTCTAGTATCACTTTCAAAAAAAGAGCCTACAAAACAATTGGTTAGGCGTTTTTAGTAGGACTAGGATTTCTGTTTCTTGTCTTAGGATGATAGCACATAAAAATTGATCAAAAAAAGCAACTGTTGAGATGTTATACAATTGTGATTATGGTACTTAATTATTTTTCTGCTCAACCAATGATTTTGTCACATAAAAAAATATTGTTTTTTTCTTATTTTAAACCCTTCCTTCAACATCATTTTTTCAACTTTAAATATCTTATACACTTTTGTTTCATGAATCTCTTAATAAGTGTAATTAAAAAAGAAAAGCCATACTCGAGCCATTAAGGCCCATCAGGTCGATGCTTATCTCTTGTTTCTGTAGCACAAGCGACTGAGAGTTTTCACTCCCCCTGTACAGGATGCTAGTCTATAGCAGGTTATTTTTCTGGTACCCATTTGACATTTCCTGGGTGAAGAGGGGAAATTGGGTATAAGTATCTTTCCCCAGGACACAGACATGGGGCAAGGCCCAGGATCGAACCCTCAACCTTCTGATATCTAGGCTCATGCTTTGTCTCTGAGCCACCATGCTCTCATTCTTAAAAAGTGCTCTCACTAATATTTGTATAGCTCTTCTCACAAAATAAGTGATTATACTAATACTAAAAAAGGAAGCCGTTTTCTTTCTCTCTTATTTGACACTTAGTACCCCAAATCCTAGAAAAAAATTAAATATCATTATGATATCTAGATAGAAAGGTGGGCTATGATATTGTGCAAAGGATAGCAGTCTTAACTAATTTTTACCAAAAAATGCCGTACGCCATTTTTGCTCTAGAATGTCTATGTATAAATTGGAATGTCCTAAAAAGGGTCCTTGTTAGCAAATGATGTTGTTGAAATGGCAGAAACACTCTATATCATTTCTTAATTTGCTCTTTTTTTCTAGCTTGTTTGTTGTATCCCGAATTTACCCAGGGTGAGTCACATTTATTTTTAACTATGACTCAGCTTTCTCATCCATGTAGAACCAAATGTAAGAAAAGGCCATACAAACCTCAGAGAGGAAAAAAAACCCAAAGTACTTTGCCATCCTGCCACCTGGTGTTAAGGTCTGAAAACATGAACTTATCATTCAACCTAAAAGCCACCAGCGCCCCTAGTGTGAATGTTTCCAATTCTTGGCATTGACTTTTCAAAATGTGTTGTATCAAAATAAAACTGTTTCAAACTTAGGAATTGTTTTACAAACATTTTTTTTTTATACTGTTGAACCTTGGAATCTATGTTCAGGTGTGCCAATGGTTTGTGGTGGTGGAAAGGTATCGGACCAGGACTACATCACATCTCCAAACTACCCAGGGTACTATGGGCCCTACTTGTCATGTGAATTTAGAATAAGAAGTACACCAGAAAAAAGAATTCAATTTGATTGTTCAGAATTTGACATTGAAAGTTCTAGAAACTGCTCGAAAGATGTTTTTGAGGTACCTACTTTTTTCAAAATGATAACAATGATATTTATAAATGTAATGTTTTTCATAGAATCACACAAACATCTTAATTTTGCAACTAAAATGGACCAGTTTTAAGTCTCAATTGTAGTAAGCTAACAAAGCAGATGCATTAGGCCCTTACTAGAGCCACTATCAGGGTTAACTTTGAGCTGGACTAAGCTTACATTACACGGTTATAATCTACTTAAAAAAATATCTATAATGTATGTACAAGGTTAACTATGCCCATGTTATCTGTTCTCATATTTTCTTTTTTAATATGACTGTGGCTCCTAGTGCCTCTACTAAAGTGCACTAACTTTACATGTATAAAATCATAAGCAGCATCGTATTTAGAATTATAAAAACTGTGAAAACACATAGCAGTAAAAGTCCAAAGAAATATGCCAGGTGTGTCTGTATATAAATTGATTATAATTATATTAAAACAAGGGAAAAGTATTTTTAAAAGTATGTTTTACTAAAACTTACAAAACAATGTTTGTAATATTTTGAATGCTGGTATACTTATCTTTGAATTTGATAAAATTATTGGAAAGAAGGTTTATTCTAGAATCATCATCAAATCACTTAATGGCCCTATGTATTGAATTGATGTCTCATTATCAGGTTATTGATACAAAGACACAGCTCAAGTTACAATATCATTGTGGCGTGAAACCTGATCTAAATTTTGTAAGCTATTCTGATGATGTCACCTTAAAACTCACTTCTGATGGTAGTGGCCAAAGAAAAGGTTTTAAGTGCTACTGGACAGGTAATATAGTGCTCTTTTGAATTTATAAACGTGATCCCACATTTTTTAAATATGATACATAAGCATTTTTATATAATTATGGTATAGTACGTTATCCAGGAAAGGTCATGTTTTTTTATGAGATTGTATCATTTTCATTCTTACTCTTCCACTACTCTTAGAGTTTCCGTTTCATTCAATAATACAAATTGATAGTGTCAAATAAATATTTTCTTTCTCCAACTTTATGAATTGCAGCTAGTGTTAAGAATGATATGAAATGTGGGCAGACAATCAATAAAGATTCTGGATTCCTTACATCTCCTGGATATCCTTATCCATATTCAAATAATGTGGATTGTGGCACTACTATTTCTGTCTCTGGCAATGGAATTGTTTTGCATTTTGAGATGCTAAAATTTGAGGAGAACACCAATTGCTTGGCAGATTACATAGACGTAATGTGACATAAGGCTTTTGATATTTCTGTACAGATCTTCATCACATTGTCCCCTTATTGTTCTTTTTTTTTTAAAAAATCTGTTAATACTTTGCATTTTTATCATTTAAATATATTCGTTTATTTAGGAAAGATGAGATGACTTATAAGTAGTAAGAAAGAAATTTCTAAGAATGATAAAACATGTTTATTTAAATTTGTTCATTTCCTAGAGTAGTTTGTGACCTGGATTTTTAATCAATTGACAATTTCAAAATCTCCATATCAGCTGCTTCAATGATCTACACATTCATGTATTGCAGTTGTATGATGTCAGTGCTTCTGAAGAATTTTTACACAGAATATGTTTCCTTCCTGAGAATGATATCGCTGTTATGACAAATAAATTATACTTACGGTTCAAGACTGATACAGAAATTACAGACAAAGGCTTCAGTTTGTCTTGGAAAGGTAGTTTTTGTTTGTTCAATCAATCAGTTTTAGATATTTTTCATTCTGTTTTATTAGTCTGCCAAAAATAGTGATATTACAGTTCCACTATATCTAGTGTTGACTCCACTAGATATTACTAACAAAACTAACAGAACAGAAAACAAACAAACAAACAAACTAAACATCACTATTGGTTCTCAGAGAGTATATATAAAAGCCTGTTAGCCGTTTCAAAAGATGCCTAGTATTTTTACAGTGTACCATTTTCTATAGTCTCTGAGTATAAAGTCCCATTGGAAAAGTATAAATTTTCAATTTTTAAGAAGAAAAATCATTCTTAAATAAACAGAGATTAGTTCCTAATTGGAATCATAGTCCAACAAATTAAACTTTTGACTGGTTATCTTTTACTCATCGAGAGCTTTCGAAAACGTCTGTGGTCTTTGTTAATCTGATCAAATATGACATGTACTCTAGATGGTGTCTTGTTCATTATTTAAAAAAATGTTTTTTAGATTAATAATTTTAGGTACTTTTTACATTAAAAAACTTTGGGACCATGAATATTTTGGTTTCCTCTGTATATATTTCTGATTTACTTGCAGTGGCCACTGACGAGGATGTTTGCCAGGCACATGTATATGTGCCTTATCAGGGCGAGTGGGCTTACGACTATGTCCCAAACACAGATTGCAAGCATTTGGTGACAACAACTGAAGGACACATCTTTCATTTTTATTTTCACTTTTTTGATATCGAATATTCTGCAGGATGTGTAAATGACTACATGCAGGTAGGTTCAATATTTCAAGATACATGGACCGTAGTTGCTCGATCTGCCGCCGGGGCAGCTATTTTTTTCGAGAGCCCTTTTGACCCTGCGATTATTCGAATCGGCGCTTATTCGAGCAGGGGCGCTTATTTTAAGATCACTATAAAAAAATGGAAATTCAGACCATTTTACAAATTTACGCACATTGCTAGGAGAAGCTAAGAAAACAAAAACTTATTAAGGACAATGCATTAAAAGTCTTACTTTTAGTCTAGATTATTCCACTGAATATTCAGTACTATACGACTACAGGTTAGCGACACTGTCTGACAGATTAACCAGAAGTTCTTACTCGGCGGCTATTCGAGCCTCCCAGCGCTTATTTTTTTAGAGGGGTCTATTAGGGGGCGCTATGTTGGACCGGTGGCTATTCGGACTGGGGCAGCAGATCGAGCAACTACGGTAGCTATTATAAGTACTCTTGTCCAAAATTTGCAATTTCTTATCAGAGCTAGCAGTAAAATCCACATTTGTAAGAAAGAACCATAAAAAACATTTATTTTTGCTATTTTTACTAATAATGATATTTTGGTATCCCTAAGTCTAATGTTACCACTAACTATCACAAACAACACCAAACATTACTACTGTTCCTAAGAGTGTATAATTTAGTTTGATAATTACTGTTAAAGTTGGGTTTTGGGTTGTTTTTGATAAATAATGAATTACAAATTATGTCTAACTTTAGATTTATGATGGAGGCAAAGATGGGATTCCTGGTCCAAAATTATGTGGAGACAATATTGCTGATTTTGTAACTACAACAAATGTTTTCTACATCATTCTCAAGTCAAATGGTAATCAAATTACAGGAGGATTCAACATTACATTTGAATGTAAGTAGTTCACATAAGTACAAGTATGAAATACATATCTAAAAAATTACAAGAAAATAAAATGATACTAAAGAGGTCCAAAAAAATATAGAACGGAAAAATAATCAACAACTAAATTTAATTTTGATATTATTGCATTTCTATTGAAATATGAAAAAATCTCTATGTGAATTTAAGATGAGGAGTTTGGTTAGAACATGCTCCAAAGCAGCCATTAAATCTAATAGAAGTTTAAAATATTAAAATTAATACCAGTTAGATTGAAAGTTTTCTTTGACTCAACTGAGACTTACTTTTGAAATCCAGTTAGCACTAAGATTTCTCGAACCTTTTATGAAAACATGCCATTATATTTACAGCACCGAAAATTTAAAAAAAGTGTATTATTGATATTCTAAACACTAGTTTTTCATGTAAATACACTCAAATAATGTCAACACATTGTGATTCTAAAAAAGTGTACAAACATTCAGAAACTAATGTAACTTCTCATTAATTTTTGTTTTGTGTTCAAAAAGCAATAATTGACCACACCATGAAATGTGGAGAGGTTATCACTCAAGATTATGGAAACCTGACATCTCCAGGCTGGCCTTACTCCTATCCAAATGATTTGTATTGTGATCTGACTATCACTGTTTCTGGCAAGAATGTTCTTCTCTGGTTTTATTTTTATCAAGTTGAAGAAACAACAAATTGCAGACATGACTATTTGGAGGTAGCTTAGAAAAAGATTCTTAAGATGTCTTCTAAGATAATCAAGCAAAACTTCTTTTTTTTGTTGGTTTGCATGTTTAGTTTTGTGTGATTTATTGCTTAGAAAGCATAGAAATAAATGTATTATATAAACAGGGACAAAAAAAATGAGCTGATATATTCAATTTTAAAGGTAATTAAGCAAATATTGATGATTAAGTAAATCATTAATTTTTAGAAATCACACTTAAAATTAGAATGCATGTACAGTTGTACATGAATTTTGGCTGGTTCATGTTTCATCAATTACACCATATTTTCTTTTACAGCTGTATGATCTTGAAAATGGAAAATCACTTTTACACAGATTTTGCCAGCCTCCAGATCAATATGTAGCAGTTTGGGCAAACATATTCTATTTATTGTTCAAAACAAATGAAGATTATGCAAACTTTGGATTTTGGCTTGAATGGGAAGGTTTGTACATACCCACGTGAATACAGTTTTCAAGCACCAGTTTGCCCTAGAAAGGGAGGGGTGATTAACAATAGTATCTCCTAGTAGTCAAGGATTCAAACTTTTGACTGATTATTAATTGTATAACTCTTGCCAAGAGCTTTTAATTACTACTGTAGTATTTGTTAATCTGATCTAATGTAACTTTGTCCACCAGATGGCATTGTTTACTATTCCTAAATGCACAGACTAAATCATTAAAATTAATTTCCTGCCCTAATTATTTGAAAGCATTTTTCACAGAGTAAATTTTTCATTGCAGTTGCAGCTGAAGATGATATGTGTTATCTTAAAAAAATACTTGAACCAAATACAGAACACTTCATATCTGGAGTGGATATACCCAACTACAGTGATTGTCGAGTAGAGGTTATTGCTCCTAGAGGGGAAAGGATCAAGGTTCAGTTCTCACTACTAGACATTGAATTCTCCCCTGGATGTGTTAATGATTATTTACAGGTTAGGCAAATTGCCATAAAATTGATATTTCATTGTGGGTGAATAATTTCTAATGAAAATTACACAAGTCAGAGATGTACTCTGGTGCAAGACCACCACAGGAAACATTCCAAGAATCATTTTGATAGTAAATAAACGTTATCTGTCTCTCATTCTCAAGACCAAAAGGTCTAGGGGAGCACATCTTGACAGAAACGTTCTTGCTTTTAAATTCCTGAAATTTTCTTAAAAACTTACATTAGAGCAAGAATATTAATATTTATAATTTCAGATGTATGATGGAGGCAAAAATGGAGAAGCAAGAAAACGTGTGTGTGGAACTGAGGCAGATTCCTTTACATCTGACAGTAATGAAATATTTTGGGTTTACAAGACAGAAGGCAATAGGATCACTGGGACAGGATTCAACATTTCATTTAAAGGTAACTTAAAGTTGAGACATGGGAATAGTTCATAAAATGCTGTGATACAATTTGTGTCACAATTGCCAATTGGAAGAATACTTCATTAATTTTGTTGACAAATGATTAGACAGGATTGGCTACTTTAGCCAGAGTTGTTCTCACAAAGGGTCCTATTAACAGTTTTACTTTTAATAATATATCAAAGTGCAGTGCAATTAAACATATTTCTTATCTTATTTTTTATATGCAATATTCAAATAATTATCATAACTATTCTTAGATCCATTTTATCCCTATGAATGATTCAATCATCATAACCATAGAAGTATCATGTGATACCAAAGAGACTCTAAACTTTGTCAACTATTTTAAGGCTTTTAAGATTGTAAGTTTTTTAGAAAATATATGAAGAAAATAAACACAGGCCTATTTAAGCTGTGATATTACTATCTAATTCTTCGGTTAATTTCATGTACTGTATGCATTAAAGACTATAATATTGCTTTTCCCTGATTTTAATATGAAATTTATTAATAAATTGTACAGTATTTATTTGGAGAACAGTGTTAGAGGTATCACTGTCTGTCGATTGAATGTGATTTGTTTTTAGTGAGGTAAACTTATCCAAGCAATAATTTAAAAAAAAACATTTTGAGCTCAAGGTGTTTATTTTGATATTTTTAATTTTTTATCCCATAATAATTATAGACATTACTGCTGGTATCTGGTATGACTTGCCATTTATTGGTATATATTTTCTCTCATTTCAGTGGTTTATTCATACCAATATGGCACAACAGGTAAGTTATCATAAATACTCTTTTAAATGTCTATTTTGAAAACATGGTTGCCTGATGAATAACATAGTGGCCACTGAATGGAGTACAAGACATTCCCTGTTCAATTATTCAAAGCATCATTGTATGTCCTTGAGCAAGACACTTTACTCTATGGTGCTTCATGTTTAAATGTTATAGTAATTGATCATCATCATTGTTATCATTATTGTTAAAGTTAATATAAATTGCTATTATTATTTTATCATAATTATTATTATTATTATTATCATTGTAATTATCTTCATTATTATTATCATTATCATCGTAATTATTATCATTATTTTTATCTTTGTTAAATAATTCTTTCTATAATAATAGTGTTATTATTATAATAATCCTTAATATGACCATCTTCACCATGTTAATATGATATTAGAATAATTCTTTCTTCTTTTTTCTTTTCAGATGATGACGATGAAGGTAATACAAGCAACCCTTTCAGTTTTATATTTTCATATTTCTCCTAATCATTTCAGATGTAACTCAATTTTGAAAATATAGTAAATATTTGCATACAGACTACAATGGTTGGGGCATCATTTCAAAGTTCATATATCTTTTAGCTTTCCATTCCTATATTCAAGAGTATTACTACACCATATTTACAATCCAACAATGTGTCCTGCAGAAGTGACCAAATGAGGGTTTTCTTAAAGAGACATATGCTGTGGTTAGACACACTTTTGGTGTAAATCTATTTAAATCGATTCAGATCGATTAAAACATCTCTTTTTTCTAGTTGGTTTAAATCTACATAAATGAATTCAAACCAGTTTCAATCACTTTAAATCAATTGAAAAAGGTAAGTCTAACCACAACCAGTTTTAAACCAGTGTTCTAAAACACATATGTGTATATCTATTGGCATAATAATAATAATAAAGCTTTATTGTCCCTCTAGGGGGAAATTTTCCTTTTGAAATACAGGCTTACACAGACATGA
>JAVSBT010354294.1:0-11270 GCA_033118115.1 Pharyngocirrus eroticus
TTGGATTGAGGTGGAGCTAATGAGCTAATTATCAGAAAAGTGGGCGTGTTTTGCATATATTACCTATTTGTCTATTATTAAGGAAAATGTTATGTTTTTTTCTTTCAACTAGTATATTTCTGTAAGTTGGCAGTAACTTTATGTATTCAGTGCCTTCTTAGTAAATTTTAAGAATGTTTTTCAAAGTTTTGTGATTTGTCAACAGTAAATTTGCAAAAAGTTGAACAAAATTCTTCCTTCGGAATATCTTTCGGGACTTTTTTTCTGATATAGCATACATACTCCACAATATAACAATGATGAAATGGCTGAAGTTGCAATTTGTTTTGGGTTAGGCCCTTATTTTCCTTAAAATGCCTGGACTAACAGTACACAGTGGTTGAAATTAAATAACAAGGTAATAATAACTTGTTCAGTTTGGAAAAAAAATATTATTTTCCATAATCATAATTACCAAACTAATGAACTTGTTTTTTTTAATGT
Source organism: Pharyngocirrus eroticus (assembly GCA_033118115.1). NCBI lineage: Eukaryota > Metazoa > Annelida > Polychaeta > Saccocirridae > Pharyngocirrus > Pharyngocirrus eroticus. The sequence continues at coordinate 484 of JAVSBT010354294.1, forward strand.
AAAGACTATTTTTGAGAGATTGTGCATGCATCTGATATGGCTATGGCACACTGAAGGTAATCAACACTTTTACACCTACCTCTAGAATGTACTCAAAACTTGTTGAATAATACGTGGGGTTACTGGCATCTTCTTAATAGGCAACAAATTCACAAAGAAAATATTCATTATGACAATGAGATAAATACAAACCAAGACTTTATCATCAGAGATGACGTTTTATTTCAGTGAATGCATGCGTACACAAGTAATATATATATTACAAAGGTTTGGAACTCAACATAAAGCGATTTTTATCGAGGATACTTTGATGACTGGTCTGTCTTGGGGCCCTGTTTACATAATTATATACATAAACTATGATATATACAATTTGAATTGTATTATGACAAAACTAAACAAATGAATGGGCCATGATGTTTACCTCAAATATCTGTTTTCTTTTCAAGTAAGTCGTTGAGGTCAACTTAACTTGCTTCTGTTTGTTAGTATATTTGTCTTAATCAAGGGCTAGTTTTAGACAACAGTTATTTTTTCTTATCATTTAGATTCCTTATGATCCTCTATGAAGCAAGCACTGTTAATATAATGTTATTATAATATGTCAAGAGTTGAATTGAATTTTTAATTTACTTTGTGTCCAAGTTAACGTAATATGATAGTAATTATGTCATATTCATAGATATTGATATCAATGTGATTACTTGCAAGCCTTAATGAATATCATGTAAAGCAAAACAATATCTGTCCCTTGTTACTGAGGACACTTAGTTATGGGAAGGTCATTCCAAATTGATCAGTTGGTCGATAGATTATTTTGCATGCGAAAATGGGCCCAGGATTATTTTTTATATCATTTAAACTTAAACTACACTCGACCCTTTACGTCAAATCGGCGGAAAGGAGCGTCGGGTATGGACTTGCATGGAATATACCCTATATCATTTGTGTACATATATCCTTTTTATAGTTCTCTACTAATAGCCGAAAATATATGCAAACAAAATTTGTGATTGATTTTGTGGCCTGTATTTGACATTGATAAAAGACACATTTTGAAAAAATAAAAAAATAAAAAAATAATCAATCAAGTAAAAAAATGGTCTAAACCAACTGAATAATTTGGAATGGCCTTAGTTAAAAGACCTAATAGTGATTTTAATTTCATGAAGACTGAAGATATATAAATGATGTGATATAAAATGCAACTCCCTTTACTCTTGAATATTATTATCATTGTTATTGACAAAATATCACACCACTTCCCCTGCTAAATATTATATGTATACTCAAACAACTATTCTTTTCAAAGCAATTCCAAAAACAATATATTGTCAGTTGCGGTATTGTTTTACATATCCATGTAAGAAATTAAATCATTACACACATAATTATATCATGCTGTTTTTGAATAATATCATCTTTGTTGCAATCAACCATTTGTCGATTATTATATATTTTGTCTTGTGCAATTATTTTGGAACTAGTGTATATCTTTCAAAGTGCTAAAAGTATAGTCTTAACTTTACATAAGAAAGCTAGCACTGCATTCTTTAATAAGCTAAAGCTTGTGCTTACATACATACTATTATTGTGGAACAGGGATATTTTCAGTGTGTAGACAATCAAAGATACGTAACCTGTGGGGTTTTTTGCTATCCTTTCTTACCTAAATATATGATAATGATAGAATACCATTCCTTAATCCAGAGAGAGTTTTGATGCACTTATATTTAAGTAAGATATGTAAGCAAATAATTTCACAGGTTACTCAAGATTCATTGTCTGCAGACTAAAACGATTAGGAGCAAACGTTCCTTATTAAAGTACAAATTGTAATTCAAGTGGTCTTTGGGATATCTAAGGAATTTTAAAATTCTTAAGTTTACAAAAGCAAATAATTAGATATCAGAAAGACCCATAGTGTCTGTACTACCTCAACAGTGTTGTTTGTAAGGTAACCTAGGGTTGTTGGCATGTTTACCACCCAATACGATGCCCGTAGCCACATTGATTCTGTGCCAAACTGTAGTTCCAGTAACCCTGCACATAGGCGGAAAAACCTATACCAGCATCATCACCGACTACATCTAGCTCATTTAACCCTTCTTTCATTGTGAAAATATTCAGCCAGTACGTTGGATTGGTCCATCCTGGAACATGTGACCAATTTTCGACTACTTCCTGTCCATTGAATCTCAGGTGTGAAATTGTTTTGTAATCAGAAATGACAATTACAGAATTCCTTGGAAATGAAGTATCTACATTGTTTTGTTTGTATTGGAGATTCGAGAATTGAGCTTTTTTCCGGAAAGATTTAATAGGGGTGACTGTCATCATGAAGGCATCTACATAGGTTCTACAATTACTGCAGCTTACCAACTGAACCCCTTTATTGATCTGAAGTACCAAACACGGTTTACTGCAGACAACACTAACAGGTTCCACAGAGGGGGAGAACTCTTGTTGTATGTAGTTACCTTCTTGGAGGGTTCCATTGTAGAGAATAGAGTCTTTGAATATCTGGTATTCAGTGTGATCATTAACAGAAACTACTCTTACATAGTAACCGATAGATGAACGCTCGGGAGGTATGCTGGGAACAATAAAATTTTGTCCTAGTCTAGAGACTGGGGATATGCTTGCAAAAAGTCTTTCAGTGTTAATGTTATCACTTCGTATCTTTGCTTGGACTACCCCGCAGTAAACTACAACTGGTTTGTCTGATTTTACTTGATATCCAGTTATACCAGAAGACCTAATTTGATACACATCGAATTTTTGTAATGTATGTACTCTTTGTAAGTTTACAGGATTATACAACCTGATTTCAGTAGAGTCTTCTGTAGCTACAATCATTGCATAGGCTTCAGTAGAAGGTGAGTAATCAGCAAAGACAAAGTGGGTAAATGAACTATCAAAAGGAAGAACATTGAAGCTGTCAAGGCTCTCTTGAAGATACCCAACCAATCCTTGTACTGTAACCTTTTCATTTGCTTCCAGATACACTCCTTTTCTCTCTATCCCTGTATAGTAGCGCATGTTTACTTCCTGCGGAAGATGGATTCTAAGTGTCGTGTTTGCAGTTACTTGAAAGGTCTTGTTGTATGCAGAAACTGGACTTTGTATTTTTATTTCTGTGTCCTTAGTAGCACTGATGGCTAAGGGTGAAAGAGGGCTGTGGTACATGAAAGCCATCATAAATTTCTTCCCACTGGTATCTGAAATCAATCATGTTTTCTATAATTAAACACTCAAAAAACATTTCTTATATTTTGTCAAGTGACATCAACTTCTACCATTTGTATATTATATCTTTTCCTTTTGATGCATTTTGAATGAAAGGAAACCAAATACTTTTTACCTTTTTATTTTTTTATTTTTTTTCAATATGTTAAAGCAATTGACATGAAATGGGGCTGAAAATGTATAATTTCAAATTGCCTTGTTTCAATTTTGTAAAGGGATACAACAATTCTTGGACAAATTATAAATCTTTGAATATCCTCTGAATTAAAAGATGATGTGTTTTTATATTTTAAAGTTGTAGACGTTAATGGGCCCATGCATAAAGATAAACATGTTAATTTTATTGAAGCTATAGATTATAGCCAAAAGTATATACCTATATATGATTGTATTTGTTGAAAAGTCTTGACTTATGCTTGAGTATATCACAATAGCCATTAGACCCATACCCCCCTTTAAGTCGCAGTTTAATTGTCACTTACTGGTTATTTCATATTGACAGTTTCCCCCTGTGTAGCGTTGGTTGCAGGCACATCTATAAGTCGTGTTCACTGATGTACAAGTACCACCGTTCAAGCATGGGTCAGAGGTACACACATCTAAGCAAAACAAAGACAAGAAATATGGAATTGCAAAAACAAAATGAACCACAGTTATATAAACATATATATGCTCGAATAGCCGCCGACTAAAACTTTTAACCCATTGTCTTTAATCATTCTATGTTAGCTTCTCTTAGCGTAAATTCGTAAAGTGGTCGGCATTTCCATTTTTGATACCATGATTTAAAAAAAAAAATCGAAAGAATAATGGGTACCGTATTCAAACAATTACGGTACCTAAAGTTAATCTTGTGTTTTTAACTTACCAGGTGATTCTGCTTCACAGTCATTCCCTTCATAACCGAATGGACAGACACAAGTGTAAGAGTTAAAACTACGCGTACAGCTACCACCGTTCAAGCAAGGGTTTGGGTAACAGGTATCTGAGCAAAAGATAAAAGGAAAACAATGTATTAACATTAACTCTATCTAAACCTATAAAGATTGTTCCATCATTCCAAATAAAGAATATTCGGCCAGGTACTTTTACAACTAAGCAATCACTATGGCATTACTTCTAAAGGGTAAAGTTTTTGAATGCCAGAGATTACACTAGTCTTTATTTTAACATTATACAATATTACAATACTTACCAACTTCAGTTTCTCTACAAGTTTTTCCATAAAAACCCTTTTTACAAGAACACAAATAATCATCAACAATTGTACTGCATAGACCCTCATTTTGGCATGGATTTGGGTTGCAAGGATCTGTTAGAAAATACAAAATGTGTCATGAACTTTATGGCCGTCTACTACATTATTTTTGAATTTACGTTCTTATCAATAACAAGAACCTCACAATTAGACCAAAACAAAATTGAATAAAATTATGAATATTTAATGAAATTACACGTAATGTAACGTACAGGTACACGTGTATGTGTCACCACTAAGGCTGCATATACCATCGGTCTGACAGGGATTTGGGTTACATGCATCTAGTAAAATAAAAATGACAATTCATAGGATCAAACATAATTATATCAAATATGAACACATTTAAAAACTATTTCCATTACACATTATGACATACATGTTTTATAGCACACTTACTTGTTTCAACTCGGCAAGTTGCTCCAGAAAAACCGTGTTTACATGAACACACATAGGTGTCACCACTTGTGGTGCACTCTCCATTATTGTAGCAGGGATTGGGGTTGCATACATCTGTGAAAGTAAGACACATAGGAATCAGGTATTGGATGTGGTTTATAGATTTACGTTTTTTTTGGAGTTGGCTGATTGAGATGAGTCGTCTCATGCCTACCTCTCCTGTCGAAAAGATTATATTTGCTTCCATGTGGAGGCAAATATTACCTTCATGATAGAAGAGGTAGGAATGAAGGTCATGCTGGCTCATAAAAAGATGTGCATATTAAACGCGGCCATTATTTGTTACTAAATATATCCCCTTAAAATAATGATTAAGTCCAACACAAAAGATATGCAGTTTGAAACCTACATGTTTCAGGTCATCAAGGACTCTCTTCAGCGTTTAGTTTTTTGATGACTTGAAACATGTAGGTTTCATCCGCATATCTTTTTTGTTGGACTTTATCATTATCTTACATACATACTGTGCATAAGGACAGTTTTGCTTTACTCGGATATTTCTTGATTGGACCACAACATTACTATAATTTGGAAGGAAAAGAGTATTCAAAGATACTGTAGTATTACTTGAAAATTGTCTGGTTTGTTGACCATTTTTAGCAAATTTTTGACGAGATTACGTTGATATAATTCAGGAACAAAAACACAATACATGCCATTATGAATTTCTCCACAATCATCTCCAGAGTAACCTTGTTTACAGTTACACGTGTAGGTGTCGCCTCTAGCTGTGCAAACTCCATCATTCTGGCAAGGGTTAGTGCTACAAGGTCCTGAAAATAAAATAAAAGATTGATGTTATTCAATAGTGAGGTAGCTTATATGTTATTGGTATACATTGATGAAGATATTTATGAAACATAGCCATAAATAAACTTACCAGTTTCCACTTCAATTCCTTTGCACGTTTCCCCATAGAAACCTTGTTTACAGGAGCATGTGTAGGTGTCACCACTTGTACTTGTACTGCATAAACCATTATTGAAGCAAGGATTTGGGTTACAAAAGTCTGTGTACAAAGACAGGAAAACTAATTAGGTATACCAATTAGATAGGGCTTCTGGTCTTGCATGGATACATTTTACTCTTACTTTTGTAATAATCCCATGCAAACTTTTGATTACTGTTCACTACCTGAGAGCCCAAAGGTGGTAACTATAAAATAAATGTACATATCTATATAATTTAGTGCCAAGATGCCAATGGTTAAACATCAAACAAAAAGGACTAAAGATAGCCAATCATTTCTTTTAGTAATTTATTTTATCATTCCACAATCTTATTACCTAGGATTGTAGGCTTATGAATTTAATCAAGCCAATACCTTTACTAGAAGAACCAGCTTTGACGTCTTGTAGTTTGAGCTCCAGATCATTTACCCTTGCTATCAGAGGAGTCAACTGTTGAACCGTCGCCTTTAATGGATTGATGATCTCTTGGACCTTTTCTTTGAGTGAATCCCAATCTGCCACGTTTCCCTTCGGTTCTAAGCTTGTCACTTTGTTTTCCAGCAGTTTAATCTTTTCTCTCATAGGTGTCAACTCTCTCCCCAGTGCTTTCCCCATGATATCCTCCAATTCTTGAACAGAGATACCACTGGATCCCATTGACTCTGAGTCACGGTTCATTGTTGGTTGTGCCAAAACAACGTAGGGACCTTTATTTAAAAAGCACCCAGCTAGGAGAATACCCAACAGGCTTACAGGTAGCTCCTTCATTGTCTTTGTTTTCTGTTTATTTCAAAATGTATTCCTTTTATATCTAGCAACCTATTAATGCAAGTCATATATCAAATAATGCAACTTAGTTAGATCCATATACTTATTGGTACACAAATAATGTGACAAATGATTCACAATTCTATTATCCACAACAAGAGTTGTGAGATAACAATATGACAATGGTACCACAGTAATCCCAATATAGTAGGACAATGGGACCACAATACATGCCTGATATGACAATGGTACCACAATACCTGTGTAGTATGACAATGGAATCGAAATACCTCTGTTGTATGACAATAGGACCATAATATATCTGTAGTAAGCCAATGGGACCACAATAACTGAGTAGTATCACAATGGGACCACAAAACCAGCGTCTAGTGACAATGGGATGGAAATGCCTCTGTTGTATGGCAATGGGGCCACCATACCAGCGTAGTATGGTAATGATACGACAACACCTTTGTGGTTTAAAAAAATGGGACCACACAACCTATTTAATATGATAATAGGACCACAATATCTCTGTATTATGGCACTTAGACCAAAATATCTATTTACTGAGACCATGGCACCCCCAAATGTCTCTCCTATATGACAATGGTACCACAATACCGCTGTAGTTTGAAAGTGCCTAAACTTTTTTTTTTAATCGAAGTAAAGTATATCAAAACTTAAATTAAAGAAAAGGAAAGTATATTTTTATGATGTCTAGGTGTGCTTAGATGGTAAAGCTTTTTTTATCACGGACAAATTGATAATACGGCTGACTCTACATTTTAAGGGCAGAATCTGCAATCATTTTATATGTCAAATTTGAAATTGTTGATTTTGACTTTTTTTGCATATTCGTGTAGTTTAGTAAGTCAAGAACAAGTCATAACATATTCAGAAATATGTTTTGACCAAAAGTTATCAAAAAACCTTTTAACATGTAGGTCATATCATCATTTCCTCTAAATGTCGACATTCACTTCTGAAAATAGTTGTTTTAATTAGTTTGATTGTTTATTGTTGAATTTAATATGTGTATGTATACGTATGATTATAAAATTGAATCGAAATTTGAAATGGGTGTTGCAATCCCTGCACTGTTTAGATCTTTCATGTAAACTCAACATACAGTAGGAATTTTCTGGAATTGACTCACTAATTGCATTTTAAATAACTATACTGTTGGAAAGAAAATATTAAAAGGGAAAAGATACTTTGCACAACTATTTCAATATCGAAAAGAAAACATAATTTTGATGACTCCCCCCCCCCTTTTTTTAATTATGATTCTATTATCAAGCCATTGAATGTTATATATTTTGTATTTATATCGACAAGACTCATGAAAACAACAGACCCTTCCCTAAAGGTGCACACTACTTATTTTAGTTAAAAAAAGTAAACACATTTTACTATTGACTTTACTGTGGGGAATGAAAGGGGGGGGGGGGCTGTTCCCCAGCCCCCCTCGGATCCGCCTATGTCTGTCTGTAGAGGATAAATAAATACTGAAAACTTTTACCAACAATAGTAAAAGACACAAGTGTGCTACAATCTCTACCAGTAAACTCTTCGTAAATGTTATTGAAATATGAAATTTGAAGTTTGAAAAAAGTATGAATTCTTACCCGTCTATTTATCAACTCTATCGATTACCTCACACCAATGGCTCTGTTGTTTTCACTTTGAAATCTTCAGACTGTGTCTTGTCAAATGTAAGCATTTATCCTTTATATAATGTTTATAGATGATGCTTTACCTTGCTGAAAATAAACATGTATTCAAAATAACAACTCCTTATTTGGACAAAAACGAAAAGCAACCAACCAATCACACAGGGACACGTACAATTGAATAACACAAGAAAACAAAAATAGATGGCTTAATATCTTACGTTTTCTAACTCAACTGGTCTTACAATGAACATAATTATGTAGCAGCAGTTTCTCTTGATTATCAACAATTTGAAAATATTTTTTTTTTGAGATTTTTATTTGCAGAGCCATTTATTTTGTATAATTTTGGATTGATTCTTATAGAAATGGTTATAACACTATCAACATGAGTACCATATTTTCTATAAAATAGACACACCAAGATGCCTTGGCTAGGATAGAAACGTGGATCTCTTGGATGCCACTTGGGTACCCTATTCATTGGGCCATCTTGTTTTCATTTTGGAAAAAAAATGTGACCTATAAATATGTGTCAAGGTCAATCTTGTGTCACGAAGGAAAGTGTATTTTAAATGTTTAGCTTTGTTGTTATGTAACGTCCTCAATAAATAACTGTCAATAACTTTGAAAAGAAAAACATTAATGCAACACAGTCTTTCCCCCTTTACTTTTTATATAGAATAATGAAGGAAGTTACCTTTGTTTTGAAATCTTTGTACCAGGAATTTAAAAATATATGTTCATGTGAAAGGAAGCTTCCGCTTTGGTTTACTTTTTGAAATATTTGTTTCTCTTTTAGTAAACAAGTTACTTTTGGTTTGAAATATTTGTACCAGGAAATATATGTTCATGTGAAAGGAAGCTTCTGCTTTGGTTTACATTTTGAAATATTTGTTTTTGTCTTAATGAACATTTCAAGGTTATAATGTGAATGAGTGTATGAAATAAATAGTGGAGAAAAAAAGGAAAGACACACGTGTAATTTTAGAAATGAATAAATTTAGAAAAAGAAAGTCTTGCTTATAATTATAACTTATATACGTACGTATGGTTGTCCTTCACGAAAAAAGATGACTGGTTGTTCGTTATGTTTTATTTTATCCTACATGACCTGTGCATACTCATTATTGTGGAGTTGGTTTTCACAGCAACAAACACCTCTTTATATAGTGTTTTTCTTGATCTTGTACAAACTATATAGATACTGATATACATGTACATGGCAAGAGGCCTCAGTTTGTTTTATTTTATTTTATTTTATTTCATTTTATTCATGACTTTGTGGTTTTCTTTTCTGGCCTTTAAGACTAGTATAGTGAGCCTTAACTGATTGAAATACTTTGGGATGTTAATGATTCCTTGATGTGTGATAGCATATTAAAGAGAAACTTGTCATCTTTTGAAGAAGAGTAGTTGTACTCTAAGTGTGGCAGTGTAGTTGAGAATGTACGTATGCATATTAATGTATATGATTGACAAAAGGTCATTTTTGTAGATGTGCTGGTTGAATCTGTGACCCTTCTTAAATATTAGAACAAACAATAATTCATGATATGGTATGAAAGGGTAGTCAAAGGAAGCTATAGACACATTAGGGCGATCAAGCAAAGTCTGGACCGTGATGGAGGCAGGTTTTCTATTATATCATAGATAAAGATATGTAATAATTATATATATATGAATTTTACATTAAAAAGCATCTACTCACAACTTCAAGATATAAACATATAGACTTTTTTTTTTAATACTTCATTGTTGCTAGACAGTCGACTATGAATAGAATTATTTGAATCAATGTCATCTTTATTCTTGTGTCAAAAATAAACCCTTTACATGTATGTGTATTTAATGCATACTTCTTCAATTTGCAAAGAGCAGTATAAGAATAATTAAGTACTTTGCAAAAGTATTGATGAAGAACTAAGTAGGTACAAATATAACATTGCAACCATTTCTTTTTGACAATAACAACTAGAAACATATCAACAAAGAATAACACATCAGTTAACTGTCTAAAAAATAGTATTTTATTGATATTTAGTACTGTAGTAACACATAATGTTGATACTAGATATAAACCAATAATATGATTACAGCTGATAAATCTTGGCAACTGTGTATTAATTTTAGTCGCACGTGTCCGATAAATGTATACGACAAGCTATCAAACGTCTTGGTTTTTTTTCTCCCTTTATCATAGCTGAACGAATCCGGTTGACAACGAGTGAACGCGTATATAGATCTACAAATATTCCTGATCGTTTTACTTTGTTGACAACATTCAATTCATATCTAGACAGGGAAAAACTGCATTTGTTTATTCTGATGCTTGCCATGCGCACTCGAGGTTTATATCCTTTAGACGGATTGGTAGGAACTTGTTCCCAAGAAAAAGGGTACCTAGATAATGCCTACACAGAACTT
>JAVSBT010354405.1:6639-20599 GCA_033118115.1 Pharyngocirrus eroticus
AAACATGAAGACTATTTTATATCCAATACTTGTCAATATGTCATTTATGGAAGACTAATATGGTAATTCAAGGAATGTTTGTGACTCGCACATCGGTATCCAATTTCTATGGGGGTTATTTTGCTTGGGTCATCTTTTAGACTGTGGGCTGATTTATTCTACAAAAACAGATTATTTACATTTTTTTTGTGTTTTGTCTTTGAATTTTTGTTGATTTTTCTAATTAAAAAAAATAAACAATTCATTTATTTAGGATTCATATTGCCATCTTAAGCAGATAAACCAGGGAACAATTCATTTTTTTAGGACAGTGCCTATGAAATGTTTGATTCCTCTATCTTCCAATATCAACTTGCTGCGCTGATGACAGGTTCAAATGTGTTTAGTTGGAATACGTTCCAAACTTTCCATACCAACAAGTTGGCCAAAGCTATGTGTGAATCACCTGATTGTTTGTGCATTCTCTACACAAAGTGACAACAGCCTTTCTAGTTTGATAATTTCCCTTTTTACATAAAAACTATGTAGGAAAAAATGTTAATTCTTTGCCTTCTAGCCATTGGCTAAACCTATCATCAATTGGAAAGTGCTTATTATCTACACATGAATTAACTCTACAAGAACAGGTGATTGCTAGGAGCGATTTTCTTCTTCCTTTTTCTTTTTTTATTATTGAACATATTAAGATAAAGTGTATAAGAGGTTTATGGGTTATTAAAACACTCTTTTAAAGTTTGGTTAGTTAGTGAACAGTTTGTTTTAGTTTCTGAATGGTTTTATTAGGTTCTCAAAATTCAGTGCAGCATTGTTTTCAAGTGGTTTTTTTTCCTTCTTATATGGATTTAGTACAACTTGGTTCTTGAAGCACTTTGCGTAAACGGATAAGTTACCCTAAGAAATACATGCGGGGGGGAAATGCAATAATAATCAACATAACTGCTTCATTTTACTCTCAATGAATTAGCATAGATATCTCATACAAAAGGGAAAAGCTCCTTTTGACTATAAATGTAATAATTACCTGCATATTCTATGAATACTCATGAAAATTATGCAATTTTACAAGAATGGGTGTGTTGAATAATATGTGTAGATCCAGAAAAATTAATTCAATTTCATGCAGTATTGCATAGGATATCATTATGGGGGAGTTATTTCTTAAAATTCTAAAAGTTAGTCAACTGCTGGTATGTAAAAAAGGAACAACATTTGAATTAATTAATTTTATCAATTTTGAAATCTATGTAATGTTATGGCTTGGGAGAGGAGAATGTGATTTTCAACTTCACTTTGTATTTTGAATATTTTTCTAAAGCTGATGACCATGTTTGTGTGCCCTTTTTATTCAGGTTACAACTTTGTTTGAGTTTATTCAAGATATTAACAATTCATATGTAAGACTTTAATTCAATTCACGATACTGATGTCCTGTAGACTTGTTTTTCGTGTGGTTTTGGAGTTAAATTTCACCCAAAAATTACAATTTTTTTCTGTGTGAGATTTACAGTGAGCAGTGAAATGAAATTTGTTCTGAACTAGCTTTCCCTTTTAGACAAATTTGATTCTGAGAACCAGAAAGAAAAATAATCAGAAGTATTTTGCAGCTTTGTTTGAAGTAATTGAATTAAGTTCGGAGTATATTAGGTTGCTCTTGTTGTAAAAACACCATTCTTTGATTGTGAAAAATGAAGATAAAATAAGATCTGACACCCCTTGTAGGAGGAAAGGGTAATGCTAAGCTGACTCATCCATTGCTCTCAGAAGGCTTGGATTTGCGTTCGTTGGATAATGTCATCTGGTTTGGGTCACTTTTTCAAAGGAATAGATTGGGGTACAGAGTTCCATCTTTTTTCAGAAAGAAATGCAGGTTCCACAGATTAAATAATAAAGGGGCTTCTCCAAATTTTGAGGGACAGGTTGGGAGAAGTTGGCTGCAAAGTTAGATTTAAAAGACGAAATCTTGAAGGATTTAGTCCACCTTTATCAAACCCTGAACTGACAAAGGATCGAGTTTTTATTAACTGCATGATTGATATACATGTATGGGTTTCAAACCGCATATCTTTTGTGTTGGACTTTATCATTATTTTATGAACCAAATATTTAGCTGCGATCATAGCGATCCAGGGCTCTTGTTCTGTTGTCCCGATGGTTAATTATTTTGTGATTTGTTTTATTTTTGGATTACCTGTTGTTATGTATATGTCAAAGGAATCCATACATTTTAGGCTTTTATATGACTGTGGCTAATAAGTTATTAAAGAAACTTTTATGTGAAACTAAATCAGAAGTCAAAATATACATAAAGCTATTATATCTATCAAGGGTATTTTTACCATACTTCATTAAAATACTGATACCCAATACCACATACTGGAATGCCCTCAGAAATGAACAATATGACCATATATGGAAATGTACAGATAATGATATGTTAACACAAAAGTGATCACCCTGTGAACCATTGCAATGACATTTGATCTTCCGTTCAAAGATTCAACAATTGTAATTATTCAATGAATCATCTCTCTGAGATGCAAATGATAGTTTTCGGATACTGTTTAGGACTGGTATATTACAATAAATTTAAAACATAGATGAGTGCTTATAGTTAATTATAGACCATACGAAACATTGAGGTTACCTTCTATTAATCATTTACTATCATGGTAATGCTAATTATATATGTCCTGTATCTGAAGATTTAGTTTGTGTTGTTATTGTAAATTGTGACAGTATGATTGCTGGTGTATGATGGTGCAGTTTCAAAGGGTTTTTCCCCCCACAACTTTAGTTATGAAGGCTTACTTCGTACTGCTTGGGACAGTGCTTCAGTGAAGTTTACCACCATATCATTTTGAAAATGATATCTTGCAGTGCTATATCTTAAATGGTTTACAACTGTCAGTTCTTTTCCCTTTGTTATTTTTACAACCATAGATTGTATCTTTATGATATAAATCCAGAGCATTTCTCTCAAAGCAGCTTGTCAACAACATTTTTAATATTGCTTTGTTTGATTGCTCGAAATCAATTTATTGAAAATATGCATTGTTTTATGGGAATATTTGAGGAGTTGTTTTTGCTTATAGGGGAAAAGATAGAAATAATTAATGGCAGTATCTCCAAACAGTTTCATCATCTCTCAGGAGATGCAATCGTTTACAAAATAAATTACTCTACAGTTATTGGTAGGATTCTCTCATGGTCTACCTCAGGTGTTTTAAGCGTTTTAAAGTGTGGTAAGTAATTCTTCTAAACCCATTATTTCTTATCCCTAGCCTCATCACATCATGACTGATAGCACAGTAGTCATAAAACCATAATCTGGGGACCTAGGAAATAGTTCCAGTTGAACTATGGAAACTGACCTAAAACTGTGGTGATATTAATAAATCTATGTGCCACAAGGGGCCAAAATTTGATAGTAACACCTGAATCCTATTTTCTTGTCAAGCAGAAATAATTTTATTTATTATTTTGATGTTTACATGTGTCACACAAAGGAAGATAAGATATGGTTTATGTTGTAATATGATTTGGAAGAGCATTGCATGATTTTAATACTTTTGAGGGTCTTATATCCAAAGAAGAGTAATATGTCATGATAAAAGAAAAAGAAAAACAGGAAATTTTACCTTAATGTCACAGATAGAATATGGATCTTTGGTGAAAAATGAATGTAAAGGTCAATATTTTTGATCAAAGGGGAGCTCAGATGGCAGCCGTGTTGCATGGCAGAAACTTGATTTTGAAAGAAGAGCCAAGGAACAAACCAAAACATGAGCTATTGAATGTTATGGAGGTTTTCTATGAAAGTTGGAAACTAAAATGTGGTTTAGCAGTGGCTCGCACCTGGAAACAAGAAAATATGAAACATGAAGTTTTATTACCCAAAATGGGTTTGAAATTATCTCATATTGCTTGAAGTTTCATGTTGTTTGGTGACAGGACCAAAAACTGCCATTATAAGTAGGCCAAAACTAATAAAATGGTGCCAAAAATTGTAATCAGTCACAATTTTTCACAAAGGCAGTTTCTCACCATAACATGTCTTTTCATTTTTGACACTTTGAAATAGAAATGTCAAGATTTCATTCAAGAGTGAAGGGACATCAATCTAGTATTTTGTGAAAGGTAGCACTTTCCTAGAAATTTCATAGGAGGCAAGTTTGTTAAACTGATTCCGTCAAAGTAATGGTAATTTTCTGAAGAAATTACAAGTGTATAGCATAGTTATTATTACCATGGACCTTGGGTTTTTTTTCTTCAAAGGGACAGAAAATTAGTTTTAACGCCCCAAAGAAGATTGGATGACTGACACCTGATATAGAGTCAACGCTAAAAGATGATGGAAGGTTAATTGACATTACTGTCGCAAGGGACTTCAAAGAGTTAAAACTTCAAAATTATGCCAGGGAAAATGATGATGGATCAGGAAACAAGAAAGATGTCATCTACACCGTCCTTTACTTATCCATTAGCTGGAATCTATGAAGGTGATTGTAAAGAACTGAAGCATGTCAACCTGTCTCATCTACCAGCTCACCTGCTTAATGATTTCCGTGTTTTTTTGTTGACAGCTCTGTTAAAAACTGAAATTGTTTGTTGGAGTCTTGGGAAAAAACCCTGTCATGTTCCACAACAAAAGTAAAATCAAAAGATGGGAACTTTTTTTCAATGTAATATCAACATGAGACTGGATGTTGTACATGTAACATAGGGGATGTGAAAGAGAAAAATAGTGACTTGCTGTCTAATTAAATTTATAGATAAATGCAAAGGAAAAATGAAACATGATGTGATACTTTGATACAAAAACTGAAAGTGAATTAGCTTGCTATGGAAATGTCAGATATGACTTGCTTGTTAGAATATTATAAACAATATCTCAATAGTAGGATGTATTGTGAACCTTCTGCATGATACATGTTACTCTACCACTGTGGCAGTGGTCGGTAGATACAATAAGTATTTTTTGCTTATGATAAAAAACGAAATTATGAAATAATCATCTGGCTTCATGTACTTTCTCCGCAACAAGGAAGCCACATCTGATAGAAATGATACTGAAATAATGAAGGTTTTTACCAATGTACTTTACTCAGGATGTGTTCCAAGTCCAGATAATGGAATTTGGCATCCTGTTGTTATCTTGAGCTGGAGTTTTTTGTGTTTTTTTAATAAAAATGACAGAAATGGTTGTGTTGGGTTTTTTTCTCTGAAGATTTTAATATGAAATAGAAACACCCAAGCTTTTATTTCAAACAAAAGAATACAATCAGAAAAGAAGTAGGAACAAAAATGAACTTCTTCTGTCTTCCAATCAAATAAAAATATGACTTATCAACCTTAACATTTTTCTCCATGCTTAAAACTTGGCAAGAAAATTGAAATTGTATTTCATATTATTAAAAATGATGAAAACCTGAAAAAATCTAACTCTGTTTAAAAACTAAATTATGGAAGGTGTGAGGGGGAAAAAATTAAAGTTGAATTATAACTGCCTTTATCTTACTTACAAACAGATGATTTTATGTCAAGATTTTCTCAGATTGTAAAAAAAAATACTTGCAACAGATGTTAGAATCCTACCATGTTTGATATTCCCAGATTGATTTCTGTTATTGTGTATTAAATCCACCCTATTATACAGATTAATATTGATTACTGAAATCAGATAGAATTCTACACAAAAGAAGTATTTCTTCAGGCCTTCCTAATTTATATTTTTATAGAATTATAGATAAATACATATTGTAACATACTTTAAAAACTTTTTCACACAACAAAATGTTTAAATCACTATTCAGATCGAGCTTTCGTTCACAAGCAGTGAACTTTGTCAACTGATGTATACTTTAAAACAAAAAAGTACTTCAGAATCATTGGTTATTTCTGGTTTATCCAAAAAATGTGTTTACCTACATTTGTTTCATTATAATGTATTTTTTTTAATGTTTTAAATCCTAAAATGGTTAGAAGGCATTTTAAGTTTTTGAATGCATTGTAAAATTTATGATATAACTGTCTATTAATTAAATTTCATTTTTTTGTGTTTTCAGAAGCTACCTGTAATGATGAACAAGTGACAGTCTGTAGAACAGCAGGTAAATATTCCTTTTTTATTCACTGTTTTTGTTATTTTTAAATATGTTGTTTATCTTTGTTTATTAAAATAAACAAAGATAAACAATAAGGGTATTTACTTGGAAGGAAGGGGGGTGTTCTGTTGTTTAAAGCTTGCCGCACACTGGAAAAAGTTTCATCATGCAATCTTTCATCATGAGTTTTTTCATCATGATGCAGGGGATGTATGTCAAAACAACAAATTTTACATTGCGATAGAGAGAGAAACATATTTGAACAAACATATGGCCGCAAACTGAGTAAACGGCACAAAATAGCTGTGCCAAGGCATCACTAAAATATTTTTTTAAAATCCTTTTGCTCTAATAGAACTGAGGAAACGGCTCCAGTCTGCGGGCTCCATTATAGAACTTTCTGTGTTATTGTGCAATCTATTGAGGTACAGAAAAGGGTAGAATTTCAAGACTTGTTATCTAATCAATGAAATATTAGCCATAAGTAATAAAAATGAGGCAATCTGGGACTTTTTATTTTTATAAAAATGTCTTATTTTTCATAACTTGACTTTAAAAAACCTAACCACCAGTGAAGCTTCCTGTCAGCAGCATCTTTCTAATAAAAGGAAAGTTGAGACAAAAAGTCTCTGGAATCTTTGGTCAATTATCAAACTGATTTACTATCTCATGGTGTATCATAAAGGGTCTTAGAGCGGATTTTGACGTAAATCCAAGAAAATTAGACAATTCACATTAGTGGAGATTGATAGAGTTTTTGGCCTTCAATCATATACCTGACTGATTCTCTGCTAATTACATTTTGGTTTACTAGAGTAGGGATCAGGAGGCCTGTTCTGTCTCTCTATCAACTGAAGCTGAATTATGTATTTGTGACATGAATGGGAACCTGAGGACATGAAACCATAGTTAAGTCATGGTTTTAAAATACAATCTATCTTGGATGGCAGAAGTTAACCCCTAAATTTAGAAGCAGATTATTGTAAGATTTTGTTTAAAATCTGTTACGTTTTTTATGGCAATTGAAGCATTGATGAAACATTGGTTTTAGAAAAAATGTCATCCCTGAAAATTCACCTGATAGCACAACACCATTCGATCCGTATGTCATTGTAGTTAAAAAGCATTTTACAGTTTTACAATAGATATCATTTTTCGTTTTTCATTAATTCATTAAAGCAGAAGGACATTTTACAATTTGTAAAATTGAAAACTTGTTTTGCTGTTATGTTAGTCAGCTCAAATTAATTTTCAGATGTAATCATTTTTAACATGTTTATAGTGAAAGGCAATAATTTTATAATGAATTGATAAGTTAAAATACTTTGGAGTAGCTGTCCGTTTCTTATAAAAGTGAAAAATAGCGTACTAATTTATTGTAGTACACGCATTTCTTGTGAAGCATTTTAAATACCTTCCACAGATAGAACACCTGTGAAACACTTTTCAAAATTAAATAAAAATTTAACAGATATAGAAACATGCAACAACAAAAACCTCAGCAAATCTGTGGTACATACTTCAATTCAAGCCTTCTGAGAATCTTTGTTTGACTATGTATCTAAGACGTGACACTTGTTGTTATTTATAGATTATTTGGACAGAGTGATTACAGAATAGTCTCTTCATTTTAAATAGTTCTCTATATACGCAGTATCTTATTGGCTTTTCTTCCATATCCGAAAAGGACTGTGTCTATATGTGAAGACTACGAAATAGTCCAAATTAAAGTATAAAGTAAATTTATCTGTCTTGTTGTACTTTTAAGTGTTGTTTCCATCTGTTCAAGAGACTTTAAGAAGCGCAAGTAAATTTAGGAATATGTGAGAAGATTTAATTTCCTCTTTTATGCTGTTTCGTCACTGCCAAGAAATACCTCCCGAAGGTATTTTATGACAAAATATTGTCATGCCTGTGGTGTGATTTGCTTTGTAAACTTCCAACACAAATTCGCATTATTGAGTTTGCAGCCCTAAAGTATTGGAGAAATTCTAACCAAATGATATATTTTCAGAACCACAACTTTTTTCTTGAGCAATTACCTGAAGAAAAAATTGAAATATATTATTTTCTCCCTAAAAAAATGCAAAAAAATCCAAAAATCACAAATTTCTCACAAAAATTGAATCATTGTGCTTAAGTTGGCTTTTTTTAGTTTGTTTTGCCAGAAGTAGATAAAGAATATTCTAATCTACAAGACCTATTAACATTTTGTTGATTGAAAGAAATGCAAAATATTCAAACTTAGCAGGGGACAAGATGATACTTTAAGATGGGACCAAATTTACCCCTTTTACCCTTTTTCATGCTAGGTATAGAACAAGACATTTAAACTTACTAGTTTTGGCAGACGTTTGATATTTTGTTTTTGTGTCCATTTGTCCTGTGTAGCCATAAAACACAGGTACATATTTGGCAATCCAATGTTTCACTATTTCCCTGTTCTGTTTTAGTTCATTTCTAGATTGAGGCTTTGATAGGCGCATATTTGGCAAGCTATTTCATTGTTACAGAATGTTGCATGATCTCACTTAATTCAGGTTTAATTTCAAGGTATTGATTCTAATGAATCATTGATGGGTTTTTGTTCACTTGAAGCTTTGTTAAAAAGGGCCCCACAGTGAAATAATAAGCAATCACCTGGAATGGTCCAGAGGTGTAACGCAATGTTCATCCCATCTGCTCCAGTGAGCAATGAATCAGATTATTTCAATGCTTCAAGTGAAAAAGGGAAAGTATGCTAAAACACTGATGTAAAATTTATGAAAACTTCACATATCACAGTGTGATAATCATTTGTTTGGCATGCTAATACTCAGTTGCTGAAATATTAATATGGTAGCAGTTACCTTTGTTTCTGCGGCTGTACAATCCATGTTTGATTTTCTGTGAAAAATAAATTTGATATTCTGTAAATAGGACTCGGTTATTTGTTTCTATTTGGCCAGCCTCTGGATACACATGTTAACAAATAATTAGTCTATTAGAGTGGCAAAAATGCATAAATAATATATGTGATTGTAGCCAAGATGTACAACATTAAAGGGGTCGGCCATGGGTTGGGTCACACAGTGAAGGTCGTTATGTGAAAGCTAGTGACATGGCTTCCATTCTATGTCCCATAAAAAGACACAAGGGGCAAAATAATTATGTTTGTTACTTAATACTTTAAAAAAAATTAACACAAAAGTCATTTGCACCCTAGTTTTTATTATGAGTAAGATAGCTCTGTAGCTATGAGAGTAAAACTATTAATTCTTTTTAAGAGAAAACAACAAACTACCGAAGCATTTCAATGAAAAGGCAACAAAAGCACAGTAGTTCCTCATCACTAATAGACTTAAAAACAAGATTGAAGACTCTATATGAGAATACTTTATCCTTGTAATTGTTAATCCTATCATTATTTCATCATGCCTTTATATGATACTGATGAATATTGATCATTTATCCCCAAAGATCAGCTTATATACAAAGGATTCAGGAAACAGAAGTGATTATCTTTAATTAGCATATAAGATCTTGTGATGACTTTTTAATCAACTAATTAATTATTCTGTTAATACATTAGAAGAGTTTGCTTTCATCAGGAATATAGGCATCATTAATGTAGTTTTCTCAGATCAGTTTGATTTCGATTCTGCAATTTACCATGTTGTCGAATGGGACTGAAGCCAGGAATTGGCATCTTGTTAGCAGTAATTGATGAAATAATACTTCAATTGAATTACTTAGCTTTTCCGTTATTAAAAGGGAATTATTTCAGATGATTAGGATTCAAAGGAAAGTTATAGTAACTCGTCATTATCATTAGACCTCTAATATGATATAACCATTGGTTGCAAAAGATATATGAAAAGCCATAGGTTTTAATCGTTGTTAAAAACCAAATTAGGAAGAATTATCTAATTATTGCTGACTTTTTTTAAACCATTTTAAAATGATATCAAGTAGAGCAAAGAATACTAACATATTCAATTGACTTGTTTCATCATCCATTGCCAACTGATAAATCTATTTTCAAAACAAAAACATGTTTTTGTCTTAAAATAAATCAAGCAACATGATTTTCGGAGTTATTGTTATACTTTGTTTCATCATATTCTCAAGGTTTATAAACGTATCAAAGATTGAGCAAAATGAAATTTAGAAAAACTTAGTAAAATATTTTTTTCATGCAAGTACTTGATTGGGACTTTGTAGCGATGGTCGGGACAGGAGGATTGAACTTCAACCAAAAGTAGGCAGTGTTTCATATTTCTCAAAGAAGGGGTGGATGTCTCATGCAATAAATGAAGCAATGAAAGAAAACCTTGACATTTAAATTGTAGAATTATTTCCTCCAGCAATTTTGGGTCAGTGAATAAGAACCTTTTAAACTTTATCTGCCCTGATTGATTAATTTATCCATAGTTAGAATACCCACGAATTATCCAAGAACTTTATTTACGCAAGAATTATCCTCGCACTAACCAGCTGTGTTAATGTAGAAAAATTTTCATTTGAATTTCCCATAATCCTTTGACAATCTCGATAGGTTCTTAATTCTAAATGAGATGATATGGACAGATTATAAAGGACCTTTTTTCAAGATGCCTTTTCTATGATGTGTAAAAAGTACAAATTGTGGTCAGGCAGTGAAGTTTGTGCAGATGAGAACATGGCTTCAGGTTTATGGCAGAAATTATGTACTTGTACTTGGTACTTGTGGAAGTATTCTTCATATCTATGGTTATTTCATTAATGTAAAGTTAAATCAGGGATTAGTTTAGGAAAAAAGACATGATTTT
The DNA here is from genome assembly GCA_033118115.1 of Pharyngocirrus eroticus. Lineage (NCBI taxonomy): Eukaryota > Metazoa > Annelida > Polychaeta > Saccocirridae > Pharyngocirrus > Pharyngocirrus eroticus. The sequence goes on from JAVSBT010354405.1 coordinate 17,534, forward strand.
ACAAGGATTTTGTAAAGTATCAGGTTTCACATAGACTGCTAATTCTATAGGGGTCCTGGGACATTTTATGGAGTTTTTAAATTTTTGTTCTCAAGTTTCAAGTGGAATTTTTTGTTGGTACATCCCTATAGAAAGAAGTTCATAGACCCTTTTAATCATTCTGAAGAGATCTGATGGGTATACACTGTAACAATTCCAGAATGCTGGATCCTTATGACATGAACTCATAAATAGCTAGGCGTTCTATTATGAAAATTAACATGAATTTTCTTTTTCATAGTTTCTCTCTAGTTCTTCAATGGTGTAGAACATTATTAACAATCAATAAGAAACACAAGTGTATTGATTGGAATGTCTTAAACGATTTCAGAATTGTTTCCACAGATGGCTGAAACCCCAGAGTTCTCATTGTAGAAGTTCATAGCCACTTTCTTTGATATTTCTACGTTATGCATACACAATCATGCCTTCTATAGTAAAGGATTAAGAAGTGCGTAAACATTGTTTTAAGAGAGATGGGATTTCAAGTTCCATTTTTGAGCCATAAATCAAAACCTTACTGTGATCTTTGTAAACTTTATGAATGAATTGTATCTCAAATGAAGACAAAATGGGAGTCTGGTCTTTCTCTTTGAGTAGTTGAGTTTAAAAGGACCAGCATCTTCAATTATGATACACACAACGATTACAATATAACAGGACCTCCAAGTTCAGTGGTGAAGATTTAAGGGTATTTTTGCATAAGGAGGTTTTGAACAATTATGAAACTGTAAAACAATTTATAAATATGTTCTCGTTTTGAATGAATTGGTGCCAGATAAAATGAAGGATTTACTTTCTCATTGTACAAGACTCCATAATTACAAGCTTTGGCATCTAAACAATCAAGCTTTGGTACATATATAGCTCCGTAACTCTGTAAAATCATAATTATTTCTCCTCATTCTTTCCCAAGTAACAATGGAATGAAATATAGATAAAAGGTCTTACTAAGTAAGCTTTACAAGTTATCGGAATGTGTAGAAAATTGTATGGATAGGCCTATACCTATACACACATAAATATACACCAAATAATATATTACCTAGAATAATACAGTATAGAATTACTATTCAATTTCATCCTGTTGTTTATACTTTAATAAAAGAATGGCTAATGGAATTAGAATTAAAATTTTACAATGAAGTAGAAAATTACATTGAGAGAACAACAAAGGACCAATCAGCTGTTCTAGCTGTGTGTCTGATAGAATTGTAAAATAATTTGCAACTAAAATGTGACAACAATACCTCAGAGCAGCCACCCCAAGTTAGAAAAATAACCATTTTTGATTTCCAGGGCATGTGATCAATGATGGCTTAAGGATACAAATGGGTGGTTGAGATATATTCTTAGATTAAGACTGATTCACTGTTTTCTTTATCAAACAATAAAGGCAGAGTTTTTAGGTGTTTTCATTTCCCTTGGTACTATTTGAGATGATCATAAGTTTGGTAATATTTTTATTTTGTACTGTGGCAAATTCTATTTGTCATTTGACAAAGCAGTTTAATTTTTTTCTGGATAGAAAACTTCACAGACTATTAATTTATTTATTTGAACATTCTCAATTTTATAAAATGACCTTGATAATATTAAATCAAATTTTACTTTGATATTTATTTTTAAATATTTTATCAACTTAAGTGAAATTTCAGTGATATCATATTGCCATATATGATATCTTAGAGCTAAAAATGTGTATTTATTTTTATCAAAAACATGCAATGATACAAAAAATATGAACTGTTTGGTTACCATCTTATGCCCTTAAATCAAACTGTTCTCAAGAGACAAGTCTTTAATGTGAAAAAGAACAAGCTTTGTCCTTGTGAAATCAATGGTATGGGGAGAAGAGAGAGGACAGTTTAAAATCTAATGAAATAATGATTTTTTTTATTTTTGTTTCCTGGAGTGCATTTCTAGGTTTTTCTTTGAATCAATGGGGTATAACATGGGAGAGTACCAGGTTGAGATAATATGGCATCAAGTATGCCCTAGGTATATGTATTAGAATGACACCAGGGTGCAACAATTTCATTAACCCCCTTAATTGACATCCCCAGGCTTTGTGTCATAGGGAATTGTTTTAGTGACCTAAGAAATGGGTCATTCTTTTACACAAGCCTGTCTAGGTCTATTATGGCTGCCCTAGAATGACTGGTACTTCCCAAGAATAATACTTTTCTCAAATCCTGTTCCTTACATGGTGCTGGAAGGTTCTTAAAATTGTTTTTTTTATAATAGCTGTTGATTTTTTACATTTTATTTACAAATGTTGACTTTTAATCATGTCATAAATGAAATATATCATAAAAATGCTTGATTAAAATACTTTATTTTCTGGTAACAGTTGAAAGGTGTGTGTATGACTGTGAACATCCTTATGAAAGATGCAAGTAGGGGCCCATCTCTAGTTGTTACACATGTAATTACATGATTGTATATATACATGTATATAGTAATTTACTACTATTTGCATAGGCACAGCCTCAGCTTTCCAGGGTTCGTATTTATTCAAAATATCTACCAGACTTAATTCCTTTAGATTTCAAGGCATATCATATATGATATTTCAATAAAACAAGAATGCTTTTGTAGTTTTCTAGACAAAAGCTCTTACTTGTATTACAAAGGCTTGAAAAGACATGAAAGACTATTCTATGAATGATGCTATTTCCTAGAAATTGACAGTTCATTATAAAAATACCAGACACTGCTTCAGAGGTTAAAGGTTAGCAATCTATCAAAGACCAAAGAAAAACTACAGCCCAGGGATCTAGAAAGATTAAGACACTAATAAACCCTAGAAATGGGATGGCAATTGTATGCTTCAGATATTTTAAAGGTTGTAGGGATGGAAAGGTCTGTATTAACAACCCTTACAGGCAAGGGACCTGGGACTGGATATTTCATAAACTATGGGCTGCAAACATGGCCTCTGTCCATTTTATTAAATAATATTTTTATAAAATTTAACTTTAAATATTATTTTTAATGACCCTTTGGTCCAGAAATTAGTTACCA
>JAVSBT010354406.1:0-11270 GCA_033118115.1 Pharyngocirrus eroticus
TCAAGCAATCTGAGCAAAAATGACATTGAAACTGTTATTACTTTTCCATCCAAGACATATTTAAATCAAGAACTTTCCAATTACAATTGTGGATATTTTTTACTCTTACTTAGTTCAGTAGCCTTAGTTCATGTATGTAAAGTCAATATAATAGTAGATTTGAAAGTAAAACTTTCCTTATGCACAGTATGTATGTAAAATAATGATAATAGTAGATTTGAAAGTAAAACTATTATATTTATATAAAGTCCAACACAAAAGATATGCGGTTTGAAACCTACATGTTTCGAGTCAGCAAGGACTCTCTTCAGGGTTTATTTCAAAAGTAAAGTCAATACTTACCGAAATGTAACTGTAGCCTTTTATCATTCAAGTGTGATTTGATCATGCTATACCACTGGTAAGTCTACATTATTTACAGAAAAATATTTACAGGCAAATACTTACACCAATCTATCAAAAAGAATTAGAATTTGTTGCATAAACGATTGCCATACTTTAAAAAGATCCGTTTGGAGATAAAGGGCAATGATTGATTTCTATATTTTTGCATTTTCTTGTCAAGAATTTTTGTCAAGAAGCCATTTTCTGTCTCATTGACTTACTGTTTTTCTTGAATTTAAGGATTAGCAAAGAAAACAAGAACAAGACCTTGGTTGAAGTTTATGGGCCTTTTGTTGAGATTTTGGCACTATATCCTGCTCTTAAATAGTCATCAAATATGACACTTTTGGATACTGAATTTCACTAGATATATTAAGGACAGCAAGGAATGATATTATTTGAAATGTACTTAGCATGTAGTTATAACTCATAGGAATTCTATGGGCCTTGTTACAGAAAACAAAATTAAATTCTGAATATTTTTGTTTGTTTTGGATCATTCCTTGGTGTTTTGTATTGTAAAAAGCCCTTAAGGTCAAATTTCAAGGATTTCAAAAGTGGGATTTTTCTATTTTTTTCAAGATATTGTTAGAAAAGGAGCATGTTTATACACTCTATTTTAGAAAAAGGGGCACTTGAACCCAAGAAACTCACCTGGCTACAGTCTTGAATTTGATGTGTATTAGGACAGATTTCTTGAAATCTCAAGGTTTGAAATAAGGTTTCAATTAGTTAATAAGTAAACATAGGAATGTACACCCTCACATTCTCAGAGCAGTAGAAGACAATAAAGACTCAATACAGTCAACTATTTCTCTGGATTCCATATCCATTTTTTTGAATTGTAAGCTTCATTGGTAGTGCACTGTAGTTCCTGGAAGAGAAGTTAAAAGAAAAAGAGGCTTTGATAGAATGTCAGAAAGTTCAAACACTTTGAGTATTTTTTATTATGTTATACATTAAGTCATTCTCTAAATTCTTGTAAATAGGTATACAGTTTTCCACTCTCATTTGTCATGCGTAATTCCTTGATGGTATTTATCTCTACCACATGAGTGAAGAAGCCCTTTTGCTAAGCAATCTGTAAGGGAATGCTTTTTGTAGTTGAAAATGCAATGCAAACATTGTGTTGGGACAGAGGATTTCCTGCAAACAGCTGAAGATGCAATAGGTAGATATAACTCATCCTTTTACACTGAATAGTTGAATTTGATGTCGGATAGGTGAGAAAGGGTCAGTTGAGATATGTTCAGCCAAGTTACTTCATAGAGTTAGGGTTCAAATTGCCCAATTTGTCAACAGAAGTTGCAAATATGCTGAACGTGTGTAGTTATTGATGAGATGTTCTCATGTGCTAGGAAGCTGTGGTAACGAGATCCCACAAAGATGATATGAGCTGCTTTGAGGAAGGCTTATACAAGTCAGTCTAGGCTAATTTGTCGTCTTAGACATAAACATTGTACCCTCCTTTTTAGAAACCTACTATTGGAAACTTGAGGTGAATTGAGCTCAGATTTATTTCTATGGCTGAGAGAAGGTCCATTTTTTGATACTTTGAAAAAGAAAGTATTAATATTCTGCTATGAAATTGAAGGAAATCTTTGAAAATTCTACTACATTATGGTTTTAGAAAATAAGGATGAAATTTTTTAAAGCGGAGAAACTGCACCAATAATGTATATTAAAAGTTAAATCTAGAAAAATCATACAACCACAAAAGATATTTTATGGCAGCAGCTTATCGCCAACATTTTGTTTTTAAAAATCTTGCAATTTTTCTTGGAGATTTAATACAGAAACTAATATAAAGGATTTGTTGTTGCTTGAAACATGGAGCTTTCAAACCACACTTCTTAGAATGGTTGGAACTTCATTCATTTTCTATTTTGTAAAGAAATATTTGATATCAAACTTATTATGTTTTGAAGCATATTACAGGCCATATTACAGGTATACATGTAAATTCTTGTACACCTGCACCCTTAGTTTATCCTAGGTCTAAGATATGCCCACTGTTAGGTAGATTTCTACACAATGAAAAAATTCTAATTACAGACTAATTGATTTTTCCATCACACCTTTCTTATTTTAGATAACAATGAGTCAAGTTCTTGCACTTAGAAATACTATCACAATGCTAATTAAAGATTTTTCTATCGAGCCATTCTTTAATATCTGAATCTGAAAAGAATTAACAAACTATCCAAAGAAACTGATAGAAGATTGGAATGTTTATGCAAGAACAATAGAAGTCTGGTGTTTGGTGTAGAAATCAATATAGCTATCTTGTTACTTTATGTCAATGTTTTTGCAACAAGATGACACTTGTTTTCACATCTGTCTTTTTCTCTTTAAGTTTCTTAGTTTTCAATTGGGCTTTTTTTCTCTCTCTCTCTCTTCTGTCTGATATTGGGGCAACAATGTCACTGGGGCACATCACTACAAACATTATGGAATCTTACAAGAATATCTATTTTATTTACAAATTCTTCTGAAATATTTTGGACACTGATAATGATTTTCGTAAATTTATAAAACTCTAGGTCTTTCATCTAAAATAAGCTCCCCATCAATTAGAATGTTTCAAAGGAGCAAATTGTTGGCAATAAAAAAGAAACTGTTTCAGGAAATTCAAACTATGCTTATTCAAATAATTTTTTTGATGAATTATTAAAAAAAATTGAGACCTTTCAGAACATTTATTTAATTTTATGCGCCTGCTTATCCTATATCTGTTACCAACAATTTCTGCAGAGGTGTGCCTTTTTTGGCATAAGGTGTTAATTCACCTTCTTTCTTGCAGCATGTACCAAATACTTATAACATATTGATATTTGTTTGTTTTCAATGATAACTGATATGCAATAACTTAGTGAATCTTTTGTCTTGACTAACCTCATGCTAGCATGAAGTTTTCTTCATTATAGATGCTTTGCTTGGTCCTTGCCTGTAGCCGGGTGGGGCTGATTCTTTCTCTGTGGCTCTGGTGTCTAACAATTGTGCCTCTCTGTAATTTCAGCTTGTAAATGTAATCTCCACGCAAGACAATGTCGCTTGAATATGGAACTGTTTGAACTATCAGGGCGTAAAAATGGTGGTGTCTGCCTCAACTGCAGGCATAATACAGCAGGCAGAAATTGCCATTACTGCAAAGAGGGGTTTTTCAGGGACAACTCTAAGCCAATCACACACCGCAAGGCTTGCAAAGGTAGGCAAAAAAAGCTTTCTTCAAATTCGTCTCACCATTTTTTTCCCTTTTTCAGCTTGCAACTGCAACTTACACGCCCAGCGGTGCCGCTTTAACAAGGAGCTCTACTTGCTCTCCGGAAGACATAGCGGTGGGGTGTGTCTTAAGTGCAGACACAATACGGCTGGGCGGCATTGCCACTACTGTCAAGAAGGCTATTACAGGGATCATACTAAACCAATTACCCACAGAAAGGCGTGTAAAGGTAGGCCAAGCAAGCCCTTGGTAGCAGACATACACACACTCCAATCTGTCTAGGGCAATGTATATTCTGCTTGCTTGTGGGGACACACATACACACACGCTTTTTTGTTGTTGGTCTTTGCACACATTTCTTGTTCCCAATCCTATTATGTATATATACATGATGTCAAGGTGTATTTTCCCCATGTCTTTACTGGTCCAAGTGCTGGACTACTTATGCCATGTTTTTTTCAGTGTCCCGCCTGTCTGGTTGTCCTGGTGCCATTACCCTTGCTGGGAAGGCAGGTGTCTGTACATTGACCCTTTTCTTTTACACATTACAATAGTATCATAGTATTAGCTGTATGCAGAATGATTTTAGTAATTGGTAGATATTGATACATTCACATACTAACAACCATTTTCAAATGTGTAGAAGTAGGTGGCATTGGTTGATCTATGAAAGGTCACTTCCAAGGCCATAGATGTTCCCTGGGTGGGTTATCATCGCACGAAAAAATATATGTAAATGATTCAGAGTAAGAACTTTCAAAATTCAAAAATCTTTTTCTGATTCAATAACACAATACCAATCTCAAAATTGTAGTGTAAATGGAACCTTTTGATCTAATCTTGACAGATACAACGTGAATTTGTAATGATCAAATTCACCGACATAGAATAACAACATACAACATAAAAGCAGAACCTGATAAACAACAAAGTAGTTTATATGGATTTTAAAAATGATTATTTTGTTTTAAAAGATGATATAAAATGCCTTTAGTGACAATTTTCTTAATTTTTACCCTTTAATCTGTTCATCCCCATGAAAGGGTCAAAGGTCATGTCTTCACTATGAAGGAATTTGCTTTTGTTCTTTCATCTTAAATTTTGTGATTTGACATGACCAGAAAAATGGCATTAGATTATCCGCAAATGTAGGAAGCCAGGAAGAGAAAAGCGTAAAAGAATTGATGCACTCTTACTTCACAACTTGTGACAAGAAGAGAGGATTTAATTTGTAATTTAGCTGTGCAATTAAGCATGAAAACGAGGGTCTATTTTGCAATAACAAAGGAAAATTAGATTTTAGGCAATGCATTAAGTCAAAATAATGTCACTAAATTCATCATGATTTTGGATGGACTTGAGTGAAGTATGATGAAAAAATGCAAATTTCATGTAATGCAATTATCTAAGGGAATTCAAAGACGAGGAAATTCCCACTTCAAATTCCAACACTTCAAGAAATGAAGGCACTGGAAAAGACAAAGAAAATTTCAAATTAACCACTTCATCATTCTTTTTGAAAGATTTTCAAAGAATTTTTGTGGAAGAAACTGGACGCAATAAATCTTCATCAATTCCATTTCACATGGATTTTATGACCATTTAAGAGTGCAGAGAAACAGTATCGAAGATGATGGAATGACCTTAATGACTGGAAGAAACACATGCTTGTTTAAACAATCAGGACATCTGAAGCTTTGTTCACATCAGACCTTAATCCAGTGTTATAAATGGATTATTTAATTTGCCAGTATAACTTAATACAATTAATCCAAAAGAGACATGAAGACTGAACTCACTTCTTGGATTTTTGTGAATGGGTATAACATTTGATTTGTAGTTTTCAACTATGAAACAAATTTCCTAATAAATGTAAAATTGGACTTAAAGTGCTTTGCAGTTTGACTGTCTTTTGCTCATTGAATATACAGATTGAATGCAGTCCATTCAAAGCCATTTGCTAATACCCTGTTTAAGACTAGTGAAAGCATAGTTTGTTTGTTTTTAAAAAGATTTTATAACTTTTTTTAGATGGTTGACCTGAACTGAGCCTTAGATAAAACTAATTCTGAAATTCTATGTTATTCCAATTTGGTTGTCAAGGGCTGTCAATTTGAATTGAGACAACTTCAAATGTTAGTATCTGACTGCAGTCAAATCTACAATATAATAACACTCTACTTTAAGAACTTACAAAATTTGATGGATCAAAGTACATCTAAGTGTCAGCAAAAACGCAAGGGAAAGATGACAGGGAATTTGCTAGGGGCATTTCATGGAGTAGATGGCTCTCATTTGAAGCAGGGAAATCATTCTTAACCTATTTAACCATGCAATTGCTTAAAATGCTAAGATCAATAAACAGCCAATATGTTAGCTTAATTTAATTCATATCGAATCAGACATAGCATCAAAGTGGAAATATCCAGCTTGCAAGTGAAAATGACGACCATCTTCTTGGCCACTAACTACTGCTATCATGTGAAGCCATGGCGCTGTATGGACTAATGGATTCCGGCTGTCATTGTGTAATACTAAACAACACTGTCTGGAAGTAATGAAGACAAGACTGGAAGGGTGTGATACATATCAAAGAATTTTATGGCAAAATATGATAACTAGCATTTTGAAGAAGCTTAATTTTATGACATGTAGTGAAAGATGTTTTTTAAGTAAACTCTTCAAAGGGTGTTGATACATTGAAAAAGATAGATTGTCATCAGTATGGTCTAGTATATCCTTGAAATGACAATAAGAGTGCAAGTGACCATCAACATAGAGGATATTGTTCTCTTCAAAAAGAATATTACTTTGTTATCTTACTTTTTAAAATGAAAGGATGCTTGAAACTAGAAAAATACTCCAAGAACTTTAAAAAAAAGGAACAGTCATCAAAGCCAATTTCACTTACTTAACTTTACTTTTAAGTCAAAATTTAGACTTCAACTACAAGAATTATGAAATAAGAATACAAGTGACAATCAAAAGAGGCAATATTGTTCTTGTCAAAAATCTTGATATGTAATCTTACTTTTCAAATAGCTATGTGGTTTCTTAGAACAATCATTAAAGCCATTTTCATGTACTTAGTCGAAATTTAGACTTCACCCGCAAGAATTCATAAAGTACAGTAGTTTTAAAAATGGTAATTTTTCGTCCTCTAGGAAACAATATCACATTAAAATGTGTCTCATCAACTCTGCCACAAACAGGGTAATGAAGGGATAATGAATGAACTAGATGTTCACTCGTCTATATGTAATACCATTATTATCAAATCAACCCTCTCTTTATAAGTTTATTGAAGTGATTGTCCTGAATGAATGGATCATGGCCCAGTGGGTCAAAGTAGAACTTGACCACTTGGTTACACTGACAGGATGAGCAATGTATGGCACTTAAGCCCTATCTTCTTAACCCACACACTTAGCGTTCTTTATGTGGGGCATTATCACAGCTCCTAACAGCTGCTTTCAAGAGTGTTGATGAAGATAAATGGACCTAAACCACGGCTGAAATATCACTGGTACTGATCCACAACTGATGTAATAGCTACACAAAAGTCAGAAGTGTTATGAAGCACATTCACAAGTAATGGGTCTGCCAGAAAAAAAGGATGTAAACTGTTATAAAAGATAGCTTGCATTAGAAGCTCCTACAAAAGACAAATTTCAAGGTGTGAATAGTAGGGGATTAATTCTCAAGTATCTCAAGGGTTTTGTACTTGGTATATAAATGAATCTTGTAATGCGGAACTTCCAGACGGGATATTCTTTTATTTTTGATACTCTTCGGTTGTAGTTCTTGCATCATTATGATTCATGTTTGCATGGCTTACATAGCATTGCGTCATTTATCTTTTCATTGTTCATACAAATGAGTTCATAGGATTGAATCTATTTAATGATATAACCCTTTGTAAAATATTTTTAAAAAAAAAAGATTGTTTACTAATAATACATCAAGACATACCTTATATTGCAAGAAACTTAAGTTTATAATATTATTATGATTTTGATGAAAGTAAAACAGTTCAAAACACCTAAGATTGTCAATACTGAACAAAAATGCTGGGTTTAAAAACTGACAGAAAGGTGTTTTGGTTAATGATTTCAATAACAGAAAATATTAAGATACACCCAAATAAGATTAGATTCTAGCTTAAATTATGAATGATATTGTAAAAAAAGTATGTTTGATTGAACTGCGGAGAAATTAACCTATTTAGACAAAAGAAATCCTGTGGAACTATAAAAGATGATTATTCTTTCCCTGTGTCCTGGGCATGTACACACCATAGGCAAGTGGCTTTTTTAACACAATAAATATATAGCCCATAAAAAATTGAAAAACCTGATTCAAACACTGGATATCTGTAGTTCATCATTATGAACCTATTATGACAAATTGTTCACAGCATTAAGTCAAAATATCCTGTACTAAAATGTGGTCTGCTTTTCATCTGCTTCATGATTCACAAAGTGAAGACAGGTTTCCACTTCACTAATACAAACAAGTCAATACAGTTCTTTTATCATGTAGATACTAGAATAAGAAGATGTTATAAAGGGTTACTATTAGCAAATCATTACAGAAAAAAAAACAGGCATGATTTATTGAACACTAAGTAAAGGTAACTGCGATTTCAAATTCAAATTCAAATTGGATGCGAATTTTTCCAATCTTTTTCAATATTTAGGCGTACAACAGGCGTGACAACAGCAAAGAAGTTTTTTCCTGTGATTTTCTTCTTTCTTAATTTATAGAAATTTGTTAATCACCATTACAAAAAAAATACCTAGATACACTGCTAGTTCCTGTGCATACAATACCAAACTGTTTGGCAAGTAAAGCTGGGTTCCCAACAAACTCTAAAGCCCAATTGTCTTTGGTACAGGAAGCGATAACTGTAGCTAGTCTCTACCCAAATTCATCCTTTGGTATCTTTTGTGTAGCTCTTAAAATCATTCTGCGCTAGACTTTGAATCAGAAAATTGAAACAGTTTTCTTTCCTCTAAAAAGGTTTAGATTTGTTGATGCTTCTGAAAAAAAAAAGTTTTGTAAACTTCCGAATTACCACTAATATTATGATCACATTTCACTAAATAGATAATAGAATATGAGAGAATCCTTGCAAAAATAAACCCCAGGCACTGGTATCATAAAACTAACACATCATAAGTACCTCAAACAGAACCAAAACTGTGGTTACAAAACATGTTGGACAAATTTATTTAATCTTTGACTTGTTAGTGCTACAAGACATGCTGCTGATGCCAGTGTTGAAATGTTAGTGTTTCACATGTCATCACCATGTAGCTGTAAGCTGGCCTTGTTGCACCGAACATTTGCAGTCATATGTTACATGTAGATGTCTGGAAATTTCATGGAATTTCTCGGCCCATTCACAGAATTTGGCACACAGGAAGTGCACTGGAATTGATGCAACTTACGCTTACAGAACATAAAGTCATTCACATCATCTACCGATATTATGAAAAAGGATTCATATTAATAACACTTAAAATGAGCTAAAAAAATCCCCATGGCATAAGCGACAAATATCCTCTTTTAACAAACAAAAGATGAGATGGAGACGGCATAAAATTATATTATGGTGAAAACTACCGGATGACTTGGCAGTTCTTGGTATACGTGTTCCTTGGTAAAGATGATACCTTATTAGATGAGTTCACCTTCAACAAATTCCATAGGTCTTGAATCTTGAAGCATTTCCAACAATTCTAAGGTGTCATTTTATGTTCTTGAATCAGAAGAAAAAAATCTTTTACGGTAATATTATGAGGGGAGGATGAAAATGTTTGTGAAATATCTTGATTTATCAACCGTAACATAATTATGAATAGAGAGTGTTGTAACCTAATGTCCCTTTTTAGATTTATTTGAATATCATACCAAACTGTCTATATATTTTTTGTATAGCTTAATATAATATGTTGAATTAGACATCTCAAAATTAAAGATTCAAATATTCAAAGAAGGGGATATGTGCAAACCTTATTGCGAATTGCAAACTCACCGACCTATTCCAATCCAGTCAAGCTTATTCACATAGCAAAGGATAAAGAAAAACAGATTTCAAAGCTCAGTGTCCAAAAGTTTGACTGGTCATCAACACTTATTCTTCATTAGACAAACAGGATTTTCTTCCCATTGCCCAATGTCCATTTGTTGGCCTTTATTCCTTCTTTCATTGCATTATGGGTGCAATAATTATGGTGTTGTCAGATGTTTTGCTATCTTCTTTATGTTAATCATAAATCAAGTAATTTTACATACCTCATTAGCGTGAATGGAAGACGCTAAACAAAATCTATTGACCTTCATCAGAATAGCACAGACTTATCAAAACATTCGAAGATATTCTTTGCAGGAGAATGGACTGAAAGACTTTTGACCATTTAAATAATATGTTAGCTTGATGTCTGGCATGTCATTTCAGTAATAAAGTCAACAACTTGTCATTATCAAGGAATTAATTATTTTCATTCATGAATCCATGATAATACAAAATTGTTTACTGCCCATTGTAAGTTACCATAGTGATCTTGTGAATGCTTTAAAGTATGCAACTAGATTTCAATTCTTTCTAATCATTTAGAAGTATTCAAAAAGTAGTTAGTTCAACTTGAAAAAAAATATTGTGACATTTAGTATAAAGTGCACCTGCTATCTGGCATGCAAATTTAATCATGGGGTGGAACATGAAAAGGACTGAAACAACTTCTCATTTGTTAAAAAGATGTAAAAAAGGAAAACCATGAGAAATTCACTGGAAAACAACCACACTTATTGGCGCCTCAGAACAAAGCTGTCCTAATGGCCCTACTTTTATGGCTAGTTTTGAAGAAAAACACGAGTGTGCTCTGTAACAAAAGCTGGTTTTAATATTGTTGAATAGGCCCTTACAGCTACTATTTACACTCCACCATTTTGAAGTGGCGTTTCTAAAAGCCTTTTCTTCTCCAGAGTTTAAGAAAAGATTGATACAAGGCCTTTCTTGGCGATGTCTCTTAACAACTTTTGATTCTCCTACACGCCAATCTAAGTTTTCAAGAGCTCAAAAACAAGAGGAAGGTCAAAAGGGTCAGACTTAAAATGACATATTGGTAGCTTTATTCTTAGAAAAAATCTAATCCTTATTTGATTATAAATCAACTGTCATCTTCACATTCAAGAAAGTAGTGTAACATTCAACCTAAAATAACTGTACATGATGTCTTAGAAAAAGTATAAATTGAAAAATATAGTATACAAAATGTTTTAATATGGTAAAGTATATTTGGACTAAAAGCATTACATATGCTTCAATATGTATGTAAAAAAAAGGTGCATAATCATAGGTTTAGTTGTTTGGGGGAATTTTATCATTGAGGACTTAATATTTTGGATCTTCATTAAATTTTACAATCTTTTAAGATTGATTCATACATGAACACACTTGAAAAATATACCCAGTTTTTTGTGTGTCATAATTTCCAATGGTAAACATTTGAATAAAAAGCAGAAAGTGAAAATGGCAAAGATTGATATAAGAAATTTCTATGGTATGACAAAAATGAGGATGAATTAATTTTTCTGCATTTGAAGGGTGTTACTTCATAGAAATCTATCTCTCCATGTCAGATTCACCCTGATATAT
>JAVSBT010354517.1:0-11270 GCA_033118115.1 Pharyngocirrus eroticus
CATTTGATTGTTTCAGTGCACAGGGCATTTTGAACTCATTGACTCCCTGGCTACTACCCAAGTGATGTGTCAACTGCATAATATCCTGGGTTGCATTTGAAAGTTTCATCAAAACCCTATTCTTCACCCTAAAAGCCTGTTTTACCCACATATTGCTTGCCAAAGTAGGGTGTCCCATGCAAATCAAGTAAACATTCTTATTGATTTCTTCCAGCCAGAAAAGAAATAATGAAAACACAAAAATTCAGCCATAAAAATAAACTCATTTGGCAGCTCAATTCAAAACAAAATGTATTTATTATTCTACAGTTTTTAGCCTTATCCTCTCTTGATGGCATATAACCTTAGAGACATTTTTTCAATCTAAATTCTAATAGTGTGTGTTTTTGTCTATCTAGATTATTTCTCCAAAATTGATTACACTCATCTCTGTTCTGATGATGACTATGAAATATAGTCGAAATATCAACATGTATTAGACTTGAAAATTAAAATCAAGTAAACATGATATTCAGAGTTTTCATCATTGTTTATTTTGTGAAGTTATCAGTTGGCGATGGATTCAATTAAGAACTGTTGGCTTTATACATTTACTTAGCATGTCTTTTTGAAATGTTCTTAATTTGATGTAAAGGCATGTCAAGTAAATGATAATTATGTGTTTATTGCTGTGGATGGTTTTACTTTCTTTTGTTCCAGCAATAAAACCACAAGAAATGTGTAATTGTGTCCACTTTGAAGCATGGGATTTCTAATCAACCTGCTCTATTGTGAAAACAATTGGGGGCAATTAAGGGATTAGAAAGTAAGAGAACTGAAAATGTACTTTTACATGGTTTGAGTTAAAAGGCAATTATATAGTTTCATCTGAATTGTTCTTTCATAAAAGAGATTTTATCTTCCTTCCAGTATTATTTAGAATTGACAAAACTGGAGTTTTATCAAGTTTTTGATCCGAGAGAAGATCTTCTTTTGGTCGTGCAAATTTGAGTTAATGAGTTTCGTTTGTTTTTGCTTTCCATAGCTATTGTTTAAGACTAGTGGCTTGTGGAAAATAATAGACTTTGATGTGTATGTCTTATACTTAACACTGATCCAAAGACATTATCAAAAGCATTACCAATGTCTATTTACTCCTCAGCTGACAGAGTATTCTATGAAAGAAATGATTTGAAAATGATAATGATGAAAGCAATACAGCCCACATAGATTGGAGAATTTTTATATTCTTTAGAAATTAAAATTGTCTATTGTAGTCCAAGCTTCAATTAGAAGTAGATCTCTTTGAATTGATTACAAAGATTCAACATGAAGCTTGAACTCATTTTTCTATATTTCTAAAGAGAACTTTAATGATAGATTGAGTAATATCATATTTTCTATGGTAAATTGGCATCTTTATATATTCATTAATAGCGTAAACCACCCGTACTCAGTGATAAATTGTTTTCAATCTTTACAAGAAATAGGAGTGTGGCAAACAACTTATATATATATACTGAGTATGCTTTGCTGTACCTCTCTCGTGATTTATTATAGTATTCAAAATGAATGAACCAGGAACTCTCCTTGTCACTCAAATGGACAAAATTTATAAAGAATTCTTAAGAAGGATCAGGGTGGCTTTGTCTACTGCCCCTCTCTGTCTATTGCATGTCCAACTTGGTGTAAAGCTACTCAGGCACAATATTCTTTTCAAAAATGTTCTTTTAAAAGAGCCCCATGCTTCATTGCCGTAAAAGTAATTTGGGGTTTGAATGGAGAAAAAAAAACGATTATAAAGTTTCTGATAACATGAATGGTGATCAACAAGATGTGTAAACTTCAGTGCTATCTTACATGTGTAAAGATTGAAATTGGCAATTTGCCAGAAAGTGGCCTATTATTATTTTTAGAAGGTCCCAAGACTCCCACGCTCTATTGCTGTCCAAAACAACTGTTAGTTGTCTCATCTAGATGAAAATTACATTGGGGTAGAAAGATAAATCAGATAGCATTGTATGGAAGTTTTTGTAAGAAGTTTATCATGCCTTGATGGGTATTCTGTAAGGATGATGAGTAGTGGAGATGTTTTCAAAAGCTCATCACTTTCAGGTGCATTTATGTGATATTTGAATGGTGTCTTTTAAATTCTTTGATAAACAATATGTGGCTCTTTTTTTTTATTGCTCTAAAACAGATAACAAAAGCATTTAAAATCAGCAGGGACATTTAAATAAAAAGCAAACACATTACTTTTTAATGACCATATATGATAAAAGACTTGGGAATAATGACTTTTTTTCTTGTGACAAGCCTGGGGAAGACACTTTATTTGAATTGCTACCTTATGTGGTTGTAGTTGTGCTTTTGGTTGAGATATGATTATATACTTTTTGCATTGTTTTCAATAGCAAAAACCATTTTTTTTTAAACTGAAAGAAATTGGGAAGAAAAACATTCAGAAAGAAAAACATACCTTGTGGTTAAAATATACATGCCCATACAACTATTTACATTTTTATACAAATTTGCAAAAAAAGAAAGTATTTAACAGCAGTGAAAAGAAGAAATCATAATTATACAGAGTTATTTGATAGATAGCCTTGCCATTGATGCCAAATGAAAAGGTATTTATCTTGATATGTGATATATCAAGCAATTGTAATTTGAAAGAAGTTTGACTTTTCAAAACATGTTTGTTGTATGCAATTTCAATTCTGTATGGAAAGCAATGCCTTTTTCATAACATGATAACTGTAATAAAGGTGAATGTACTTTTAAACTGGGGAGCAGGTCCAATGGTGGATAAAAGTCAAGGGACCTGCCTAAGTTCTGTGGGACTGATTTGGGACTACTCATTATTGATAGATGACATTTTTCCTTTAGGACTATGGATGCCAAAGTTGAAGAAAACTATGAGACCAAATTACCCCCCCCCCCCCTCTAAGTCTTAGTTGTTATGATAATATAAATGATAATCATGATAAGTGATGGTAATATTAATAATGTTAAAAATAAACAAAAATAAGGGTGTTTGTTTATTAAAACTTGTAACAGTTAAAATAGGCTATTGATGTACTTTATGTTGTTCCAATAAGATGATTAGTACTACTACTAGTGCCATGACTCGCATTTCTCGAAAACTGAAAAAAATATCCTTAGGAAAAACCTCTTGAATTCTAAACAAGTCATAAAAGTGATTGTAACTCTATTGTATCAACTATTGTTATGGAAGGTGGACACAGGTGGCAATGGCAAGCATATCCTGATCATATAATGCTATAATGAGATCCGTATAGTAGAATTCTTAAAAAATGAGGATTGTCTACGCCTGCAGTTTCAATGGTAGGCAGACCTTTAATAACAGGGAGCACAGGAGATAAAAGGGAGTAATTATTGATTATGTATGTGAGAAAGTGAATAAATAGGCTGGGGCTATTGACAACAGGGAGTCAACATAAAAGTTCCACAGTATGACCCTTTTCTTATTCAGGGAGAGATTTTAGTTTTATAACAATAGTTTGACCAGGGGTCTTAATAAGAAAATGGACATAGGCCAACATGTTGAAATCTTTTATGATGCTTACAGAGTAAGAATTCAATTACAGAATCCTATTCAGTGTCAGTCACTATAGGGTGTTTGGGAAGTGATAGAAATGTAATTTGAAGATATATAGGTGCGCTGGTAACAATGTGAAGAATTTCAGTTAGTTTAATTAGTTGTCCTGTATCTTATTTTACACTTGGATCATATTGCACCACTGTGGGGATTTCTTTTATGTGCCCATTGATAATAAAATCTGTGAAGAAATAAATTAGAAAAGATGCAGACAAATCTAGCTTTTAGAAGTCAGATTGTTGATAAATTGAATAACCTATTTGAATAGTTTTTATCATCAAAGCTGTATATATGATGTATTGGTAGGGAAGATGTTGTCATTTTGGTTCGTCATTTTACCATGAAACAAACGTTTTTTGTGTATCTTCAAATGTCACACGTTTCCTAAGAAACTTCCAATTTTCAGAAATTGTAATAATGTGTTCCTGGTTGGTAAAATGTTGTACTCAAAAGCATAACTTACATCTCATAGTCTACATTTCCTACTAACTGATGGGTTTTTACTATAGCAGCTATACTAAGAATGTTGTGAGGCTATGATTTACATGAATAGTATGAAATAAAAAAATGCAGACACATCTTAGCCTTTAATAGAAAGAAGTCATTTTTTTTGTCCATTCATGCATTTGCCACAGAAAAAATGATATAGAAAAGTAACATTAGACTACTCAGCTGTAATTTCTAAACATGAAAGACAGTCAAACTTAGCTAGTAAAACCCCTTTAAAGACTAATTAAAGTTGTCTAATTAATAGAGACTGGGTCTCATAGGGGAGGTTTTACATACTGAGGATGTATGATATCATAACTTTTGCCTATTCTCAGTGTCCCTAGTTGAGGGATGGTCCTTTTACTGAGATTGTCTCCTAAGTGAGTTTTGACTGCATTCAATGTCTTCAATGATTTGGACATATGGAAGAATGAAGTAAGAGACTCTCCTCCTGTGATTCAATTTTCTTCAAGAATTACATCATAAGGTATAATAGGTGTAATCAATTGAAGCAAATTGTTTCAAATTACTCAATCTAGACACAAGTTACTCAAGAAAGGGTAAGACTGGGTTAAATTGGGGCAAAGAAACTGGGATTAAATACCAAGGCATCTGGTCCTACAAGGATGCAGGCCTAACATGCAAGGTATCCTTGGTTTAATTTGATGTTATTCACCAGTATTATGTATCTTCCTTTTTTTAAATTCATTATTGGCTTTTTAGGTCTTACTGTGTATTATGTAATATTGTTGCATGCGTAAATGTTAGCAAAGGTGCCAATGCATGGAGGCAGCTGTATGTAAAAGCAACCATGATTGGTTTCGTCTTTAGCACGAAAACAAGAACTTTTGTGATGTTTTTGTTTCATTAGAAGAAGTTAATCACAAAAAGCATCCTTGGAATTACAACCATGAGATGGTTTAATAAGGTTACTGTTTAAGAAAAATATAAATTGCATGACATGGTATAGGTTTACATTGAGAAAACATTCTTAAACCATAGGCTGCATTCATGAGTTAACTTCTTATGCTGATAAAGAGTTTAGTTCAATGTACTTTGTATTATGTAGCCATTGTGTATGTCCTTTTCAAAAGCAGCACATGTAGAAGCACTTTTTAAAGTGCTGCCAAGTTTTTCAGGTTATATATGATCCTGAAATGTCCTTACCAGATGCTGGACTTGGTATAGAAAAAGCTTGGATATTTCTTTTTAATTAATAGACTTCCTAGGATGAATAACCAATAAAACATTTTCTGAAGTGCTGCCAATTTGTTCAGGTTACCTATGATCCTGAAATACCCAGATGCTAGCTTTTGTAAAGAAGAAGCTTGAGATTTTTTAATTAATTGAGATCTCAGGATGAACAACCAGCAGAGAGAAAGGTGTGAATGTGTTCTTTTTTGTACAGGCTTCAAATGTCCTTGTTGTTATTTTAAATATCCGTAACACTCAAGACAAGTAAAACACAGTTCATTCCATTTCCATTGAAAGATAATGAATATTTTTATGGGATGGTAATTCTTTTTTATTCATCCCCACTTACAGATAATCCCTTCAACCACAATATTAATAATTACATGAAGAACCCCAAGTGGTGTTTTTGTGGCAAAGAATGATAAACTCAAATAATCAAACTGACCAATTTTCTGGGTCCTGAAGTTGTAAATGATACCTTTTTTTAGTGTCTAATATTATGGTTGTGGTCAAACACCTGTAGGTTGTGTGTACCTGGAATCATTATAGCTGATAACCTCAAGATAATGCTTATGTTATGCGCGTGAGAAAGTATCTTTTGAAAAAAAAAAGATTGAAGAAAAAACCACAAACACTAGCTTTTTGTATGAAGCTTTTGTTTGACTTGAGTTTCTTTTTTTATACCTAACTTAACAGAGAAGTGTTAGAAAGTAGTTTGTACTTCCAATAATAACAACATCATAATGTAGGAAAATAGGATGTTATTTAAACAACACTTCAATATCAAGGGTTTGGAGGTGGTTATTTATTGCAAATTTAGTCCTAACCGCAAAATGATAATAATATTATTAAAAATGACGTACATGAAGTGATATGTGTAAAATTCATGTATAAACTTTGGCTTTAGGGTAAATCTTTACTAAGTTGTTTATTTTTATAGAAGTGTTTTTAATTTGTTATTTTGTAAATTGAATCTTGATTTATAAAGCTGTTGTTGTTTACCCCAGTACTGTTTTTTAGTTTGAATTTTATTTGAGAATGAATTTATAAAGCTTCTGTATGTGTTTTTGATTTGAATCTTTCACTTTTATTTCAGGATCATAAAAGAAATGAAAACACTTTTGAATTAGATAATGAATTAGCAATGCTATAAAAATGATCCCTATCATTTTCATAATGTACATAAAAAAAACTCTATTGAAGTGAAGGGCTAGAACTGTCATATTTTTTACAGCCCATATTTTAATTTATTGCAATGTTTTGGTCCCTGAAAAGTCATAGTATTGTTCATGTATACATTTAAAACATTTCAAAAGAAATAATGTTGTAAGATTATACAGTAGAGAGTTATAAATCATATAATGTGTGACTTCAAAGCATAACATGAGTATTGTTGTTGTTGTTGTATTAGTATAAAGACCCCAATACTTTGGTTTACATATCTTTATATGGCCACAGTATTTTAAAACTTGTGCTTTCACTGATCAACCTTTCTGTGTAACAACCCCATAGCAGGGAAGAACACACATGTAAAATATAACTTGAATCATTATGTGATTATGACCAAAAAAATGTACATGTTTGCATAATTTGTAGACAGTTGGTCTGTCCGTTGTGACTTTGAGGTATATATTATACAATTTAGTAGAAAAATCATGAGTAAGTGCACAGTTTCACAGTTTTTTTTAAATCCAATCATTTTGCCAGGGCCTGTATGGAAGCCCTACATCCTTTGGTAACTTAAAACCTATCTGATTATGACACATGATAAAAGAGATAAAAGAATATGAGGTGTTTAACATGCTTGTGTTTCAAGACATAGTGTATTTCTACATGATACACCTTCCCAAATGGATACTTTTTGGATATACATGTACCGCACATGTACCTCTATTTTAGCGACACCGTTTTCTTGAAAAAATCAAACGACTCCCATTCTGACTATATCTGAAACTTCAGCATAAGCTAAAATAATGCTATTGAGTTGCCCACTTGCAAGGTCTTACACAAATCCCTCAGGTAGATTCATAAATCATAACGACTTTTTTGTACCTAGAGAAGTAATTTTAAGTTAATACTTCTCAGTTTTGGCAAGAGGGAAAAAAATATCCACACTGGTGTATAACTATATATGCTTTCACATCCAAATGAATAAAAGCATGTAAAAGAACACTTGTCATCTTTTGGAAAGAGAAGTTGTGTTAGTGGCGGTGACTTGGACGGTCTTCCATCTCAAAAAGAGGACACAATGGTAATAAGCTACAGACTTTTTTGTGCTATCCTCGGTGAAAAACATTCACCAAAGAAAAGGAAATCAAAATCAAATCAAATGTTAAAAGGAGAAGAACTCCAAAAAACAGTTTTAGATCTTTATCGTGATACAGGGATTGATTGATATACTCAAAGGATTTGGGAACCAAAAATGTAGCTCCATCCTTGTGAATTGATAATATGTATGACAGGCACTTTATGTGTACTGAATTCAAACTTAGCTTGAACAAATGACAATAAACATTGGGATAACTTGATATTAATGGCAGTAGTATGTGATCAATGTAATGAAACATGACATAAGCCTTTCCATAGTGTAGCATTAACATGGAAGAAATTAAATACAAACTCATCAATTCTAATAGTCCTAGTACTCAATTTGGTGCTGATCAATATTTTGATGGTTTTGTTGGTGTTTTTTTTTTGGATTCAAATTTGGGTCAACAGAATAATAAATCAATCGACAAAAAATTATCAGTTTTATTTATGGGTTTATGGATATGTAAATTTACAAAAGCTAGGGAAAACTACTTTTCCAATTTCAATAGAGATTTTGATCAAGGTATTGGAAAAACTTTGAATCCGCACACTTGGTTAAAGTTTCAAAATATTTGTTGAAGGGATAATAATGATTTATAGAGATTATTTGGGGACTTCAATTCAAAAATGAAAGATTTTCTTCTTTTTTTTATTATTTTTCTTCTTTTGTAAGATTGCGTCCTCTTGTTTGGATCCATAGTTACATTTATATATAAATTCTTCATGGAGCTTACCATAAGAAAAGATTTCATCACACAAAAGGTATTTTTTTCCATTAATCTGACAATGGAATGTTTCTGATCAAGAAGATTCAAGGATCCTTTTTCATCAAAAGTTTGCTTTATAAAGCAAATGAGGTGGCTGTTGATAAATGTTTGATGCCAAAATTCATTCTATTAATCTTTGTATCTCTCCATAGGAATCATAGTCTTTTGATTGAATAGAGTAACATTCTGTGGTAGATAGTTTTGGACAATAGCTACATTTCTTTGCTTTATGATAAAGTGAAATTACTCACTTCATATCATTGTATTTCTCCACGGAAGCGTACAAGTCACAGCTTAGAAGTCTCCCACTAACAACATGCTATCGCATTGTCTGACAGGGACATGATCTTTAATTCTTTCTATATCACCAAACTTCATCTCTAGCTTTCTGTTGCAAATTTGGGGCATTTTTCAAAAGATGCATTTCATTTTGCAAGACAGAGGTGACAATCACAGAATGTCTTGTGTAAAGCTTCATTCAAGGGGTGCTTGTCAAGGGAAAGAGTATGCTACAAGTGAGCATAACAATATTTCAGATGACCTTTCATTGCAGGGGATATGTTATGTGGATGCTTTAAAAGCATTTTGATAGTTACTTTGGTGAAATTCTATACTTCAGTACTGAGATAAGATTTCTATTCAATAACGGGTAATTTTAAAAAAATTGTCTTTTAAATTGACACTATGACATTTCATTCAATCAAATTACCAGCTTGGGAAAATAAAAACTTTTCAATGGTCCCTATGTGGATTATTGAACATCGTAAATGTTTGTGCATGCACAAAAGTGAAACGCTCTGTTTGTGAAAACACAGACAAAAGTGAATATGACATAATTTAGTTTATGATGTTGAAAGTGTATTTATGTCTGAGCAAGCAATAAAAGGCTTAAAATTTCCTATACCAATAAGTAAGAGCCCTTAATTAAAAGTTTCAACTCAATAACTCAAAAGAAATCACATCAAATGGTGTTTACATTTCAGATTACTTGTCATTGTTCTCAACAGAAGATATTAAATCCAGTGCTTCAGAAATACTCTACAAATTACAATACATCCTTGTAAATACTTGTGTAATGAAAGAGTATCTAACTATATGTATTTCAATTATTTCGAAATATGTTTTCTTCTGCGTTTTTTGTTTTGTTGTCAGAAAATAATCAACTTATATGTTTCACACCTTATGACTCTTCAATTTTATTTACAACTAGATGTAGTTTAAAAATGTACTCTGAAGTATGACAAGCAAATAATATGAAATCTAACAATGTTTAATTTTTTTGACACTACATGTCAGCACTGAGTCAAATATTGCTGAAAAAATGTGAATGAGTCCATGAGACAGAACTATGAGGACTTTGATTACAAATATCTAGTTTGCTTTATTTATGGTTTGTTTACAATCAATTATATTAAGGTTAGTGTAATGAGCTCTTGTTTTGCTATTGTATGGGAAAATGAGCCATTGTTTTATTTCTGTCAATTCCAAAAATTGGGTCAATCATGATTATGAATTAAAGTTAATGTATTTCAGAGCCTCAGCCCCATACATATTACATTAGTTGTCATCTCTGCTATGTTTTACATATTCTTTTGTTAATTTTAGTTTGCTGTTTTTAACCAAGAAATAAATGTTGTCCTTTCTCTTGTTTCTTCATTTCTCAAACTCATTTTTGATGGGTGGTGATGTGATGGCAGAAGAAAGGGACTCTGTCTAAATAGCTACTCTGTATTGCCACTGTGGATTCGTATACATGTACTACTAGTATGTATATACCAGGCTGTTGGGGCCAAATGTCCAACCATTCCCATGCTGTTAACAGCACAATCATGTTTTCATAAAGGTTTAAATTTCTGTTTACTCATCAAACATATTTGTTAAATATATAGTAGGCAAAATGTCAATATATATTTTATCATAATTATATATATATATATTTGTGTGATTTTATTTTGTACATTTCTTTTTATTCTGTATCTGAGTTGTTTACATTTATAGTGGTATAAAAGAGTGATTTTTTTTCAATAAAAAAATACCTTTTTAAGAGAATTGTTTTTATCTATCCATATGTATAGTAGTGGGTTTTTCTTCAAAACATACAGCCTAAGGGCTTCTTGTGTTTCTTTTGACATTTGATTGACAGCTGACAAGGGGGGTGGGGTGAATATAAAACGTATGCTTTGAGGTATACATGGACATATGAAGTGTGCTCATATATAGCAGGCACATTCCTGACTAACCACCTGGTATGGTGTCCCATTTACCCAGTAACCTTTTGAGACCGGGGACTTTTCTTGTGGTCCCTTTAAAATGTTTGTTTATAAACATAGGGGTATTTAAGTGAAGTAGGAAATGAAATTTGTTTATTTCAATTGAAAAAAGAGATAATTCACAATACATAGGACACTGAAAAAAAGACTATATAACTTGTACAAACAAACAAACAAACAAACACATAGGATGGTGGGTTTTTTTTCAAATGTGAAGGAATGAATACCCAATATATACTTGTATGTTCTTCACAAAAGAACTGATTAAAGAATACTAGAATTGGGGTTGTTTTTTAGAAAGGAAACAAATCATGATAAATGATTGCGTCTATGATTTTGCTACAAATTCAAGTCAGATTCAACCAAAAATCACTCATCAAAAGTTGCTACCCTTTAAAATAATGTGTGTCTTTTTAGTTGGGTGGTATCTTGTCTGTTATTTCATGATGTTTAATAGTTTAAAATATTTAATTCCAAATTATTTTAATGTTATGCAAATGCAACTAGACTTAGTATTGAGGTCTTTTCTCAAAAGGGCACCCATTTATGACAGCCTAGTATGGCTGAAGGGGTGGTTGTCGTCCATATTATTAACATGTGTGGACGGGGTACACTTGAGTCTATACAAGTGTGGACCAT
>JAVSBT010354850.1:0-11266 GCA_033118115.1 Pharyngocirrus eroticus
GCTACTTTGACTCTGCTAAAAGAGTAAGTTTAGATAGACAAAATTACATTGGACTTGTGTGTGAGTCATGGATACTCCCTAAATGAGTATAAATATCCAAAATTTGACTCCTGTAGTGAGTCTTAACTGTATTTACTCTGTTCGAAGAGTCAAATGATCCAGATTTGGCTTTGTGTGATAAGAATGCTACAAAGGTTAGTAAAGAGAGTAAAAATAATTTACTGCAATCTTGATTTATTATTGCTCTGAAGTTCTGAACTATGCACACTTGTTTGTAAAAAACATACTAAAAGTCTGTGTTGAACTTGCAAATAAACTATAAACACATTCAAACGGTGTTAATTGCAATTTGAAATCATACAGCAGTGCAACTTTGGCAGGTACATATGAGATAATTATATAAGTTGTATAATTATATAAATATGTTTGAAAGCAAAACTTTTCTTTATATGCACAGTATATATATAAGTTTATTTCTCCTTTTGCAGCAACAAGGCTGAATTACAATACAAATTAAATTAAAATATTACATATGACATACATAATATTTACAACATACACATGAAATACATAATAATACAATGTGAAAGATGAATTACAAAGTTTTTAGATCAAAGGACAGTTGGCTCACTCGCTCAAAATGTTGTTGGCTTTTGTCCTCTACAGACAGGTGATGTGTCCATTTGGGACAAGAAGAAGTGTCCACCGGACAGTCTGCTATAGTTAACATTGAAGGCAATGGGACTGAAATCGGCCCATGGGAATTTGTCCTTTGTTGCAACTGTCCTGTTTACTCGATGTCCTTAATTTAGGGGTTCTACTGTAGATGTATCACAAGGAATTATCAAATACAAATATGTTTTTATTTGTGTACACTTTTTACAGAATTCGACATAATCTAGGCATACAAATGTACTTTCATTTACAGAACATTCATGTAATTTTGTATAATTGTATTGTATAATTTTTATTAACATGACATGTTACACTTCAATTACAACACCTAACCAGTAAAATCATTAAATACTCATCGATTACATTTTCGATTTCATTAGTGTTTCATTTCTAAAACATAGCCTATAAATGTATTGTAGTTTGAAATAATAAGAAAAAAAACATTGTTCATTTAAGTAACCATGTGAAAACAAACAATATGGTACAGTACTGATTATAAGTTTGAGCTCTCCCTGCAATTTCAACATTTTTTTTGACAACCATTACAATGCTAAAACCACTTTTATTTACTTTTTGGATTGAAAGTTTGAAAACATTGACACAGATAATTAGGAAGCATTGGAACTTTTTATAATAAGCCACTAAACATGTATGATAGTGCATAATATTAAAGCTGAAATTTTGTTATAAATCCAGGTGTTCTATTTTACAATAAATAGTCAAATACATGTGGCAATAGAAGCAACAAAACACTGTTGTCAAGAATCAAGGTATCCTGATTAAAAATATTTTTGCAAGTGTCAATTCTGGTTGCTAGGATACTGTACTGTATTAGGACTACAATATCAACTTAGTGTCTAGATGTTGTTAATTTGATACATTTCCCCTCCTCCCTCTTTTCCCTCTCACCCTACCTCCTCTTAATCCTCTGCTTTGACTATTCCACCCTTCAAATCTCTCATTACCTCTTCCCCTACCTCCTCTAAATCCTCTGCCATGACTATCCCACATTTCAAGTCCCTCATTACCTCTTCCCATACCTCCTCTAAATCCTCCTCCTTGATTTTCCCAGCCTTCAAATCCCTCATTACCTCTTCCCCTACCTCCTCTTAATCCTCTGCCATGACTATCCCACACTTCAAGTCCCTCATTTCCTCTTCCCCTACCTGCTCTAAAGCCTACTCCTTGATCTTCCCTACCTTCACACCCCTCATCACCTCCTCTCAATCCATTCCCATACCTTTGTCCCCTAGCACTGAATTCCCCTTCTGCTCCCCTAATAATCCCTTCCCTATTGTCTTGGGGTGTTCCTTCTCCTGGCCTCTCTTCCCATCTTCGTTCATACTTATTTCCCCAGCTTCCAAAAGTGTTTTCCTTGCTCCCCTGTCCAGACTTTTCTTTTGGGGGTGTGTCTGTGGCTCTTTTGGATTTCCCTTTAACATTGTTTGACTCTTTATGTTGTTCTTTGTGAAGTTTTGGAAAATGTTTGTCACTTTCATGTGTCAGTTGACAGTTATCAATCACAATATATTCCTTAGGTCTGCCTCCCTCTAGTGGTGAACTATTATAACATTGTTTTGAACTGGCATCAGGTGACTGAGTAGATGATTCCATTTCACAAGCACTTTGATGCTTTATGTTTTGAGATGGAATTTTCTTCATTTCATCTTCCATGGATTTTTGCTGTGTTGAATCCTTGGCATTTTTCTTCTTTCTTCTCCGGATTCTCCTCTTTTTTGATGCAGCATTTACATGCTGACTGTGTATAGTATCATCCTTCCTGTATACATAGTGGGAACTATTTCTTTGACTATCTGTCTCTTGTAATGGTTCTTTCCTGAATAATTCTTCAGAAGTTTTCCAGGTTATTGTAACTTCAGTCTTTTCTGTACCCAGTTTTGGTCCACAAACTCTGCAAGCTAAAAGGTTTTCATCTTTATTCTCTAAGTCGGGGAAAAGATGACCTGGAAACAGAAATTTAAAATACATAATAACATTTTAACTAAAAACAAACACACAAAAATATCTATGTAAAGAAATACCATTAATCCATTAATCAATTTAATCAATTTAATCAATCAAATCAATCAATCAATCAATCAATCAACCAACCAATCAATCAATCAATCAACGAATCAACACACCAAACAATCAATCAACAAACCAATAAATTAATCAACCAACCAACCAACCAACCAATCAATCAATCAATCAATCGATCAATCAATCAATCAATCAATCAATCAATCCAACAGCCAGGTAGTAGCCACTAATATAAGTGTTTCGAAATCATAAAAAAAATGGAAATATCAAATTAGGATCATTACATGTAGGCCTATAAGCATCTTATAAAATAAGATTTTACTCTAGGTCAATATATTGGACTACTCCCTACTAAGGTAGTGCCAGGGTAGAATAGTGCAATTTTTTGATGCTAAATTTAAAGTCTTACCTTCATTGCATTTGAACCACCTGGTGCCACCAAGACTCACACCAATGCAAAGACTTCTTCTCTTGACTGGTTTACTCAGGAGTCTCAAGATGTTCACAGGTTTAAGTACTTCTGGGTTGAATTCCAACTGGTCTAAAATATGATGGCTATCTTCCTCATCGTACTGAAGAACGTGTTGTATTTCTTTGCCAATTTCTTCTTGGTAAATTGTAGTCTTATTTTTCTGGGAACTTTGACACACATTTTCAGACCAAACAAGCATCCCCTTTAATTTCACAATGTTCTGAAGAATGGAATAGAGTTGAACCCACACATGTATGCAGGGCCTGACATGTTTTCTCCAATTTTCCTTGTCCAATTTCTGCAAGGATTCTGTGGCCAGTGTCATCTTCTCGCTAAGAATTTTGTCTGATATCTTCAAGTTTGTTTTGAAATTCATTTTTCCATTCTTGTAAAGCTGTAGGCATATATCTTGAATGTGCACTAAAGCAATGACTACAATATGGAAAACATCTAAAGGTTTCTCAAATTCTATCTTTAGATTAGAAAATTGCCGCAGTTTTTGACACGGAACTAGGACATCTGGTGATATTCCATTAACCCTATTGTGGATCTCTTCTATTTTCTGTATATCCTGCGCCAATGCTTTGAATCTAGGAACCGTGTGACAGAATTGGCAAACAAGAGGACACAGGTGTAAACATCTCTTGTCACAAAGGTGTCGGCATAAGAGTTGCCTCTCACATGGTCGTCTACAAGGGAGGTGCTCACCAGAATAAAAACAATCCCCACATTTTCCCCCACATTTATGACCACATATCAAAACACCTCCACAAGAAAAGGGGCATTTCCCAACTGTTGTATTTTGATGGCAATTCACTTGCCAAATATGGGACTTATTACCACTAGGACAATGTAAAGTCACCAATTTGTTGCATTTGTCATCAGTAGCTTCTGAAAATTGCCTCAGCACTTTGTGAACTAGATGTTCTGAACAGGTCAAAGTTTGCTGATGCCCACAAGCAAGTGTGTTTGTTTCCCTTTCTTTGCATTTGAAGGCCTGAGCTCCAAGGTGATCTTTGAATTGGGCTCCAAGTAAAGGGAGATGGGTTTTTTCTTCTTGAAGTGCATTGGTAATTAATTGATACATTTGAGCCTCACCACATGAAACAGAAGTTCCTCTATGTTTGCAATAAAGTGGCATTTCAACCAGCGTTTGGCAAAAGGTAATGGAATCTTTTGCTAGTGATCTTAGCTTTATGTTGATACATTCTTCTTCATCCAAATATTCTTCTGTTAGCTGAATATTTTGGTCCACTTTAAGTTTACCACTAATGTTTTGAAAGTCATTTGTCATGATGTTCTCCTTTATTTGGTGACATTCCAATGTTTTGACATGATTGCATGAGAGTGTGAAATCAATTTTTTCCTTACATTTGTGAGACATGTTTTTTTTGAAACATTCAACCTCACTCTCAACAATGTGCAGATGTATTAAATTTTTGTCTTTGAATGGACACTCTTTTCCCAATTCTCTGTCTTGGCATCTTTTGTCTAGTTCCTTTTGCAACATTGTTGGGACATTCCACAACGTCTCAGCAAAAGCTGAATACTCTGAACTAGACTTGAAGTAGGTGGAAAGACAATGTCCACTTGGCTGAACAACTAAGAAAACTATTATTTGCAAGTTGTCTGGACTAGTTTCCTTATTATTGCTCTCAAGTTCTACTCTTTCATTTTCTTGTACACAAGAGTAGCCAAGCCAACACATTGTTTCTCTCCAATGTCCACATTCTAGTTTCAAATGAATAATTTCATTGCATTTCGCAAGTTGTTTGAAATCATTCATTTGTGTAATGTGACATCTTTCTGTGATTTGGTGTCCACAGGGTAAGGAGACTTTAACAACTTCTTGACATGGGTAATAATTTTTCTCATTGTCCAAAGATTTCATGAAAGTATTGTAATCTGCCACTTTATAACAATTAGCTGCATTACACTTTGCTTTGATGTTGTGTCCACAGTTTAACTCCAAATCAACCATTGCTGTGCAGTTGACACTCTGTTGAAAAGTTGTGTATTTGTCAACATTGCTGCATTTTTCTTGCATTTTGTGGCCACAAGGTAATGTAACAAAAATAAACTCTTGGCACAGAAAACCTTCTATTTCCCCCTTGTTAAAACAAGCTTCCATGCTATTTCTATCTGCAAGTATGTAGTGATTTTTATCTTTTACATCAATATTTTTTTTACATTCACCCATACAAAAGCGAATCTTTTTGTGGCGATTGTATTGCCTAGCTAGGCAACACTTCATGGAAACCACATGATCACACACAAGTTTAAGGGCGGTAATTTCATTGCAAGGGTAGGTCTCAACTTCCTGAAAGCATTGCATGTTGTGTTTATGTTGACATGGTAGCTCTTTTTCTACAATTTCATAACATCCAAAGTTGTCTGGTCTTCTGTAGCAGTATGTTGTCAGTACGTGCCCACATGGCCACTCTCTATCTACCACCATTTCGAGACATTTCCCACAATCCTCATCACACAACTTTGGGCAAACATGACCCAAGTCGCATTTCCTTTGACATGTTTTTTTACAAACAGTCTGTTCATGCTTTGGGTCTGTTGGGTGGCATTTCCTTTCACACACATGTCCACAGGATAAACGAAAGTCACATGACTTCATACAACCTCCTTCTGGGGCTTTTGCAAAATCTTCTGGATTTTTTGCATCAATTTTGTTTTCAGGATGATTTTGACAAGCTAAAGGCAGTGCATCTACTACAGACCCTTTGGACTTTAGGTCATTAATTATTTTTTTCCATAGAGGGCTTGCAGCCTCTAACTGAGCCATGTTGCCGACAACATAAAAGCCAATTTTCGCCCTTGAGAGAGCCACACAGACTCTGTTGGAAACGTTCAAAAATCCAACTTTGTTTTCTTCATTGCTTCTAACTAGAGACAACAGAACAATGTCATTTTCTTCACCCTGGTAGTTGTCAACTGGTTTGATTTTCAAATGTCCATATTTTGGATGTTCTTTTGGGAAGGTTTGTCCCACAACTTGCTGCACAGTAAACATTTGCTGAAGATATGTTGTGAGTATTGTAATTCGGTCTGCAGTGTACCCTTGTAACATAAAGTAGTAAGCTAGTTTGACAATAAACCTTGCCTCAAATAAATTTGAATGACTTGTGCCTTCTCCCTTGTTGTCTTCCAGGTGCTCATGGTTAAAAAAGAACATATTTCTTGTTATTCCCATCACGTCTGGATACTTGTAAACAGACTCATGATTGGTCAGATCTGTATAGATGTAAGGCACAAGGAGGGCACAGATTTCTTCTCTCATTCGGTGCTGAATATTCAATGTGTCACAATGCATTCCGTTTTTTATCATTCTCTCAAACAGCGATACATCTAAATGGTAGTGTCTTGCAAGCCGATAAACTGTAGGCTTTGGTTTCAACTGCTTGTGGTCTCCTATCAGAATAAGATGTTTGCATCCTTCAGATAAGCTTGTAACAATATGTGCTTCAAGGACCTCCGCAGCTTCTTCTACAATCACAATGGCAGGCTTCAGTTTTCGTAAAACTTTTAAGTATTTGGCAGCACCTGTTGTTGTCATAGCAATGATATCAGCCATCTCCATCGCTTCCACGTCTTTTTCACGATGTAGTTCATTAAGTTCAGATATCTTCGTTCTATATTCCTCTTCAATGTCAGTCAATTGGCTCTCTTGAGAGCAAAAGACGTGTAACCAGTATCTATAGAGGCGCCATCTGTCATCTGTATTTAACCTCCAAACATTTTGTATTTCAAGCACTTCCCATTGGTTCATTTTTTTGGTTTCATTGATTCTTTTCTTCAATATCTTACATCTTTCATTTGTAATCCTATGACTTCTGATCCATTTGGATTCCCTGTTTTGAAGTTCTTCTTTATGTACTATAATGAGTTTTCTTGCTTCCTCTTCGTCATCCAATTCAAAAGCTTGCTTATAAACCTTCTTGTACGTTTTTGAGGCTTCAGAGTTATCATCCATTCCATAGATTAATCTGTCATTGCTCATAGCATCAGCAAACATTTCTGCATCCAACTCATTTTCATTTTCTTCATGTTCCCCTTGATTTGCTAGCATTTGGTTTTGAGGAGCTAATCTTTCTTGTCCATCAAATATGAGCCACTGTTCCATTGCCCCGCATCCTTTCCTTCTACGTCTCGTAATCAAACTGTTGTAATGTTGTGGAGCAATAATCGATTGCAATGCCTTTTCATTTAAAATGCTGTTTTTGTCCAAAATTAGCTTTTCAAGTTTTGAATTAAATTTTGTTTGAAGATGACCAATCTCATCTCTTAAATCTATTTCTTCTTGATCTCTCCTTCCTCTACCTGTTCTTCTCTTGTAATTTTGAATGTAACAATTTCTCAATTTAATATTTTCTGTCTTACTTCCTCCACCAATACGTAAAACCCCTTCTTTTTGAAATCGAATAATTCCTTCAACAAACTGATCTAGAGCATGATTTGTGTAGCAAACTATCAATATCTGCCTTCCTGGTTCCCTCATTCTGGTTTTTTGATTCTGTTTCCAGCAGTGTTTGTTGTCCTCATGAAGTAACACTTTCAGGATCTCTAACCCCAGAAAAGTTTTCCCTGTACCTGGTGGACCCTGGATCACAGCAAACTCTTTGGTTAAAGCACTCTGCAAAGCTTTGTACTGTGCTTTTTCAAAAGGCGTGTCCTGCTCTTTTGGCCATGTTTTCAAATCTAAAACCTTGACCCTTTTCTTCTGTATAATGTATTGTGAATCATGAGTAAGGTAAGCAGGGTGTTCAACTTCTTTGGTTTCAATGCCTAGAAGGTATTTTTTCATAGGCAAAGTTGCTGCATTAGTCTTTTGCAGCCCTTCAAGGTTGTAACGATAAGCTTCAAAATAAGAAGATGTTTCCACCATGGTATAGATTTCATCAGGATCAAAATTTAGAGAAGGAATGTCACCCTCCATCTTGACAAAAAATATCCCATTTCTAATGTCAGCTGGATTTCTATCAGCAACAGAGCAGAATAACATTGTTTTGAAATTGTCACTTGAAAGACACAGTAAGGACCCAAATATTAATCTTTTGCTATTTTCCCAGTTTACTCTTTTGAAATCTGAAACTCTGAAATAAACCCGCAACATGACTCCTTTAGATGTCGCCACTGGTTCCAGTAGCCGCACACCTTCATAGACAGAAATATCCTGTAAATCTTGGCGTTGAATCTTTTCTCTTCTATCTTTCTTTTTCATGAGAAGTTGAACACCATTTCTGAAAGGTGCAACAAGGTCTTCACGTAATAGTCTAAATTGTATGTCTAAGTAGTCATCTACATCTTTGTATTGGCCTTTAATGACGTTCTTCCGAATGAAAGGTCTTGCTCTGGATTTCACATCTCTTGGAGTTGGAATAACTGACAATGTTCGAAAGTCCTCAGGAGGTACCTCTCCTCTGTGACCTGATGCTATTCTCTTAACTTTTCTCATGGTTTCAATCACTTCTTTTTTTATTTCCTCGATGCTTTGAAACTCTGTCTGTATGTCTTGGAGTAATCCTGATTGGTCACCATCTCTCTCAAGTTTGAAAATGAATTCCTGAGCCATAGAAATGATTGGGATCAACGGCATCAGGCTCTGACTTGGAAGCTTTTGGAGAAAGTTTTTTACAAGCATCAATGTATTCAACACAATAGCTGGGGTTGGATCATGAGAATATATGTCCACCACTTGTACAACTTTTTGAAAAAATGACTCCGCAGTCAAAATTAAATTCAGGCATTTAAGAACTGTGTCTATATCTGCTGAAACCTCACACATTCTGTTCAGTGTCTTGACAGCCAGTTTTGTTTCTTCCGTAGTCAATTCTGGACTTTCTAATAGACTTTTGAACTCAAAGGCATTGAAGGAAATCTTTGACAGGATCTCTGCAGGGCTTTCTTCCACCAACATCTGTAACTTAAAACGTTGTGCTGCCATTTTGCTAGTGTGTGGGTTCTGGATACATTTACTCCCTCCTTGTTAAATCAACAACTGTTTGAAAAGAAAATCTACTTAGAATCTGTTTTAACTATGCTATTGGTTCATTAGTGAATTATGCTCCTGATCATTTCAGTCTGCAGACAATCAAACATAAGTAACATGTGGAATTTTTTCATATAATTTCTTATAATTATAATACATGCTCATAAACTCACTGTAGATTAATGTATAATATTAGTATCTTAGCATGTATTTTTGTAAGAAATCATAGCAAAAATACCCACAGGTTCCTTATCTTTGACTGTCTACAGACTGACAAGATCAGGAACAAAATTCCTTAATACATGCCTATTATTATGAAGACTATGAATAGCGGAGTTTAAAGTGAAAAAGAACAGAGAAAGAAAAAAGCCTTATATTGTGTA
Source organism: Pharyngocirrus eroticus (assembly GCA_033118115.1). Lineage (NCBI taxonomy): Eukaryota > Metazoa > Annelida > Polychaeta > Saccocirridae > Pharyngocirrus > Pharyngocirrus eroticus. The sequence continues at coordinate 9,575 of JAVSBT010354850.1, forward strand.
GCCTACATTTAACATAAAGCAATATTATCTTTTAAAATAAATAATTGTGATCTCTTGCTTTTCCGCTCAAAAAAAAAAATGTCACAGTTTTAGAACATCAGACTAGACTTTTTGGGATACTTCACAAATCATAAATTTTAAAGTCTAATTTCATTTTTGTCTATGGCAATTAACCTTTGATAAGTAAGTCCCATACCATTTATGATAGTTTATGGCCCTTGAAAACATTTTTAACTTACTATTTTACTAATAAAAGTATATTCTAGAACCAATAAATTCAGGTTTTAATTAAACTTCCAATGATCCTTTTGGAAGATATTTTATTTATACATGACAGTTTAGGGCCCTTATAACAATTTAATTAATCAATAAATCAACCATTTTTTGTCAATGTTAGATCTAAGTTTTGATTACACTGTTTCTGAATGATATAACATATACATGTACAGACATACAGTTGCTGTCAGATTGAGTTGTCCAAAAAGTCAGTTTGTCAATTTACTAACCAGTGATTAAAAAACTTCCTTTTTGAAATGGTCCTGTGATGACAACTAATGATTTGGCCTACATTTATGGTGCTGGTACCTAATAAGATCAATAACATGGCCCTTCCTGGAACTAAACAACTTAAATGGTTCACAAATGGCAAAACCAGTAGCTTCAATGTGTTTACAAACCAAAAGTGTCTAAGTAAAGTGCTTGTTGTCGTAAAATCACTGATTGTTTTCTAGAAACAGCAGTGCCCCAATCAGGCTGGAATTTCTAATATTCAAAATTGAACTATATTCTAGTACCAAACCACCTTTGGTCCATTACAAGTTAAAGGTGCTAATGAAATAAAGTTATGTGTGAAATTTGGAATTAATTGCTCAGTTTTTGAATATTTTAAGAGCAAATATTTATATCATTCATTTCAAGTTGTGAGTACTAGTATTTTATAATTATGTATACTGTATTGATGAGTGATCAATATTGCAACCTTTGTTTTCTGTACTCTAAAAAGGGTACAGCATTTCTAGGCATTATGCTTATACTAATAAATAGGATTAAGCCATCCACAAATTTATCAAATCCAAGTAAAATGTCATCAAACAATAATGTCTCAAATAATTTGAGAATTAAACTTTTGATGATCATGTCGATGACAGTCATCACAATAATATATGTTAATAATCAATAAAACATGTATATTCACATACCTTTCATACCTTATGTTCCCATGCAGTCATGGTATTGAGGGATCCCCAACTCAATGGTGAACAAGAAAGTAATAAATGTTGCATACCATGGCATCACATACCAAAGAGCTTGTGTTTATTTCTCCTCGATTTGTATTCTATATGTGCATGAATGGGAGTTTCCCTTATCTTATCAGCAGAGCATATATCACTGTGTGACTTGAACTTACAAAATTCGTTGCTATACAATATACATGTACATGTACTGTATTTACTCCACCGAGATTCTCGACTCTTCTTCAATGATTTCTGAGCATAGGCGGGACCAGGTGGGGGGAGTCGGAGGGGGCACAGGGGGCACGTGTCCCCCTCTTATTATAGCTTCCAAGGTAATGTTTTAACAACTTAAAAGTTGATAGTTTAAAGAGAGGGACTTTTTGGGACACAGGAGTCAACCTTTTGAATTGTTTGGGACTTGGGATTTACTGATTCTCTGGGATTGGGATTCACCATT
>JAVSBT010355072.1:0-11266 GCA_033118115.1 Pharyngocirrus eroticus
ATTTCTGAATATCTTATGATAGGAACTTTCTAAGATTTGTAGATTTTTCTTGAATATTGAAAAATATAAGAAGAAAAATGACAGTGATAGTGTCAGTGCTAGTGCAATCTTTTGTTTACCTGCAACTTTAGTTTTTTGATAAGCTTCATATGCATCTTGAGGTTTACGGGCTTCAATTCTTTCCAATACACCGGCTTCTAGATCATCACTATGGGTGTAAGGCTTTGGTGGAAGGAACGACTGAAACACAATGGAAAAGGATCATATTTAGTAATACATCTATTAGAAACAAAAAAGTACTAAATTAAAGCCATACTTTGGCCAATGAGGCCCATGCTTATCCCTGGTGTCTGTAGCACAAGAGTCCGAGATCTCAGACATGGGGCAAGGCGGGGGGGGGGGTGGAACCCTCAACCTTATCTCTAGGGTGCATGCTTTGTCACTGAGCCGCCATGCTCCTATATATTAAACATAATGAAGTATGTCATACTGCACAAATAAATTTCTTTGATTTATCGAAAAAAATTAAGTCACAAATATAAGTTAATAGAATCTCATGTTATAACTAGATATTATTTTCAGAGAATTAACACTAGATTTCCCCCCATTCCCAACAAGCATGATTGGATGAGCTGACAATTTATCATAATATTCTGTGGGAAGAATGCTAAGAAAATAAAGATAATACCAAATAAATACACACATATATGAAGAATGCTGAGAAAATAAAAAGATAAATAGATACACACATATATGAAGAATGCTGAGAAAATAAAAAGATAATACCAAATAGATACACACATATATGAAGAATGCTAAGAAAATAAAAAGATAATACCAAATAGATACACACATATGAACAGTTTAGAATTTATATTCTAAAAAAAGGTGATCTTACCTCTATTGAAGGTTCAGCAACATCATTTAAAAAGAATCTAGGGTATTCTTCCAAAATAAACTTGGCTGCTTTTTGTCCAGCAGCTTTTGCAAGGGAGAAACTTCTCTGAAAATGCGGAAATAATTATCTTATAAAATTGAAAAACAGATATTCATAATTTCAGTCCTGAATTTGCTAACTTTTTAAACATTTGAAATAGAATATACAAAGAATCCAATGCTTCAGCATCACTTAACCATAGCATGACTGACCTTTTCCAAATTACTGGTTGGTATAAGATAAGGATCATCAATGTATTTATAACTTGGCGCATCAAAATCCTATAAGAAACAAAGAAAATTACCACAATTATTAGAATTCCTATCCTATACTTGATGAATCAATTGATAATCATTTAGACATCTAGTGATTTTATATTACCATTAATTCACTCTTTTACCTTTTTGACCGTAGATCCCAAAGCTTCCAATACTGCAGTTGGGCTTCTGAAATATCAAAACAAAAAATGTTGGAATTGTAACACATTTTCAAAACTATACCAGAAACATGCATACAAGTAAATCAATTTATAATAGAATCAACATTAATACTGAATTGAATCATGATCTAAAACAGAATCCTTACCTTTTAATTCTTTTGGGTATGACTATCTTTGAAACATGACCTGAAATTCATAATCGTTGTTTTATTATCAAGGTATAATGATAAGTTGAATTCTAACACAAGTCAACAATGTGATACATAAGCTCTTAAAGAATTATGAATAATAAGAAAATATGAAAGTACCCTTTTATCAACCATTCAAATACACATTTAAAACTCTAAATCTAACATTTTTTATTTTCTGCAAATTGCTGGCCCAGGTTCCTGGCTGTTTCACTGATATTGGCCAGGGTAACCCATTTTGTTTGTAATGTTGTATTCCACTTACTGTTTGATTGCTGTCTGGCTGCATTCATTGACGTAGCAGAGTCAAAATGTTGTTGACTTGAACTCAAAGTCCTGAACAATTAAAAAAAATAAGATACATTTTAATAATTCGATGATACAGAAGCTAAGGGGGGGGGGGGGCATATTACTATATATGAACACACATATAAATGCTGAAGGGGTCATTGTCATTGCATGTTTTACCATAAAAAGTAGCATACACTAGGCCCTATACTAGTGTATGCCATGTATAACCCAGTGTATGATATTGGCAACATGCTGTATGCCAACACTTTTGATCCTCATATGACCGATACCATAGAGATTGTCATCTAGTAGTCGCCAGGTGGAGCTATGCTTAGCAAAGCAACAGTGGCTTATACTATTGCAAGCTAGACTTCCATTTATCAGTTCTATTTTTCCTTTACAGAAAGATTTAAAATTTGGCTTTCAAATATATTTTCAAATTGGAATCTGGATATCAGTACAGTAGCAGAGTCTAAATCTGAATCTTGCTTTAAATACTGTCAATGTACTTCAAAACATCCTTATGAAATGCCCTCCTGAAATCAAGGAATTAAACAAGACGGGAGCATAATTATACTCCCACTGCTGTTAATCCTCCCTTCAGAAATTCCAGGAGCCCATGTTAAGGCATGGTGACTGGATCATGGAGTCATTTGAATCCTGCAGAATCTGTTTTATTCCCTGTGAAATATTTACCACATTTGACATTTCTTCTTTTTGTGTCAATATATATCATATGATCTTGTCACTGACACATGAATATGGGAAAATATAATTCGTTTTATTTCTTTAAATTAAAGAAAAGATACAAAATGCATTGGATTTTAAGACAGTCCAGTGTGAGTGTAATGACTAGTCTCCAAACTCATGGAAGCTGTAAAAATTATCTCCAAATAGCATACACTACTGTCACTGGGCTTTACATGGAATTCACTAGCATGGAGTCCAGTGTATACTACTTACAAGTTAAAAATATAACAACAAAGACTGTCAAAGTCAATGACCCCTTCAGACATATAAACAGCACTGTCAAGTCAAGAGTAAGGTTGGGCTAGCGAAAGAAGGAGCTTGACAAATTAAAATCACGTTCATTCTGACAGATCTTTTTGGCATATAATTTGATTGAAACACAAGACAAATCACACTAACGTTGGCTTGATAGAAGTTTTAATTTTGACATTCATCAACCTGTGGTAAATGCTAATTCCTTACATTATCGCCCACAAACACGTTTGAGACTTCGGTGAACTCCTACTTTAAATTTTACGCCGGTATTCATGAATATTGACAAAATATCATAATTACCTAACAAAATTGATTTGTTGATATATACGAATATTCCTAGTTATTCCTGCATGTTGCGAGAAAGGGCACCTAAAGCTGGCCATTATTATAGACTAGTACCCGGTTCAGTGTAAACATTTACTAATTTAGAGTAAGTTAAATTTATCCCTACAGGGGGAAGCACTATTCAATAGGCAAAATACAACAATTTTTCATATTCAGAGTTTGAAAGATAAACAAAATAATATGACTTAGTAAGTTTACTGTAATTCACGAAAAATCAAAGCAATTTTAGGACTTTATTAGTAACTATGTTGTAATGTGATGGTAAAATATAATGAAAACATACAACAAAACAATAAATAATTGAACATCTGCCATCTGGAAAAAGGACCTTCTCTTTGTCTGATGTTCCACAGTGAGCGCCCTTCTTAATATCTCTCTTCTTCTTAGCAGTAAGATCATTATTGAATAGACTGATTTTCTTTTTAAACTTAGTCTTTGATAATATTAGGAGAAGATCCACCAGTCCCCCAGCCCTGCCAGTGTCAGAGACTGAAAAGTCCAACAATTTAGTTACAGGCTTGAATCTATATTCAGCACTTTGAAAGCCTGTAAATTAAATTTTACAAGCTTTCAAAAAAATATCAAAAAACTGACACACTTCCTTGAAACAGTAAATGTATTCACTGTTCCTTTATCGTCTTTAGAGTAACTTTGGTCACTTAATGCCCGTATGAATTTTTCATTTCCAACTTTAGGAGTTATAAATCATTAATAGAATTATCATACACTTCCTATTAGATATGCTATATGATCGTTAAACTGAAAAATATCGAAAGAATAGTATCTTTTTAGGGTTTCTTTTCTTCAAATAAAAACTGATAGAACTAAGGCCATTTTTGTTAAATCTTGTGAATTTTTTCAAAAGAAAAAAAAATCAAATTCATATATAATGACACAACAGGAGGGCATTTACTATCAAAGTTTCCACAAATGTATCACCAGACCTGAAAAATAAATCACTTTTTGATCACATAAGAATTAGAACACTCCTTTCTATTTATTTTGTTCAAACTATACTAGTTTATAGTCGTTATATACCACATTCACCAATGTACTTTCTAAAAAACTAAGCTATGTTGATTACCATAATAATAACACACCATTAAAATACCCTGTTGTGCTTATACGATGCAAGATGTATAAATCAGGCTGAGTAAATCAAAGTTGTAAAAGATTTGAATACATTTCATTAAATGTTAGTACTGGTGACATAAGCAACACATTGCATTCGTATTTACTTGCAGTACAGTATGTAAAACTATTTCCATAAAACATTTAAAATAAGGCAGCATAACTATCTTTTAGTTCAGCCAAGTTTGAATTTCTCTAGGAAAGACTTCGCTCTTCCTTAAAGCCAGAGTCATAATCCTTTGTATGACGTGTAATCAAATTCATAATCTTTTGGATGACTTCAAGTTACTTCAAGGTCTGTCTAATTGAAGTCTTTTGAAAAATATTTTTTAGTTAAAAAGAGATAAACTTTCAACCTATTAGCATTGCCATGTGCACTCCAGCTTTAAACTTTTGATACTTGCACAGTGTAAAGCTGGAGTGCACATGGCAATTAGACAGACCTTTAAACAGCAACCGTGTAGACTTCTGAAATGCTTCCAAGATTTGCAACTAAAATGTCACTTTTGAACAACTCAATGTAAACAAATCTTTAAAGATATTAACATTGTCAGCTTTAAACCGTGGCAATTTTCAAGTCAGTATAAACACATTCAAGTCAGTATAAACACATTCAAGTCAGTATAAACACATTGACTTCAAGTCACTTCAAGTCTTTCAAAAGATAATGAATTTGACTTCTAGTCGCACAAAGGATTATGACTCTGGATTAAGAAATAGTCTTTCCTAGAGAAATCGACCAATGTAAACTGGGCTTAAGTGAACCATGACTTTGGGGGTGTTATTTCTTGTTTATGGGTAACAGGAACACACTAACAAACACTTTAATCTAAAATGAGATTTCTAATACTATACTAGAGTGAAGTCAGGTGACATTTTAGTTAGTCACTGCTATTGTCGAAAATTGAAATGATTATTGATTTCCCTCTCTCTTACTTTAGAATGCATGCCTTGAAGTTTAGGGGTGCGATTGCACCACACCCGTACTGCACTCATGATTTTCAAACCACTGGTGCTATGGACTGCACCAAGAGAATGAAACTTAAAAGTGTTCTGAACACATAATTCTCTATGTTTGTTATATTTTAAATTCCCTAAGTTACAAAAATATTCATTATCAGTTTTTAGGTTGATTAATTAAATATTTGTAAAATGATATTTGAAAAAATAACATTGTAATAACATTGCTTGTTCTAGATTTCAAGGCCTGATTTAAAATGTATATGTGTATGTTGAACAGATTATTGATTTCATGAATGTTTGTTTTCAAGATTGTTGTTTACTCATCCTATGCCTGCCAACGCCAGGATTTTAGACCAATAGGATTTGAATATGTGTTCAAAACAGCCATTACATACCTGGAATTTTGATACACTTGAGTCATTTTGTATTATTGATTTTATAATTTAAAGTGACAAGGTTTTATGTGACATATAGCTAGCTGTATACTAACTGGTGACTTAAGGGAAGTGTCAACACATTGAGACAATGTATTATAATTTATTTTTAAACTTTAACATTGCAAAGTTTTATGTGAAATATGGCTATAAATGCCACATTATTGTTGGATCTGAAAGAGAAAAATGGGAATTTTCACTGGAATATCTCTATTTATTTAAAGAAATATTGGGACCTGATATTCACATATCATAATAGGAGTCGTACTAAAGAGCGAAACCAAGGACATAAACTAACATTTTCATGAGGAGATTCTATAATGGACTTTATCATGATGGGTAAGTTAAATTTATTTCTGAATGTAATAATACTATATATTCTTAGTTCTATTAATCATATGCAGACACGATTTAAATTCCTTCTTAACAAAAAAAAATGATAAAGACAAAATAACTTATATCAGATTTTTTTTTAATGCCATGGCAAGGATTCTAGAGGTATTTTATTTATTGATATCGAATTGGTGTTTTTTTATGTTGGTATCTACACATACATGTAGTTGCCCTACATTGCGTTCGCTAATATAACGAACTTTTACAGGTTTATACTTATTTGTAACTGACCTTGCCCTTTCATAGACTTCCGTTAAAATGGCAGCGGCCTAGTGAAGGTATTGTTCAGTTCAATTCAGTCCATTGATTCAACTTTTTTTATAAAAAAGAAAACAAAATTGTACTTTTTAGATAGGCTTTATGTTAGTCCGACCACTTTGAAAGAAAATACACAAATAAATTATCATTTTTGTTACTAATGCATTTGGGAAGTGTCCTGAGTCTCTATGTTGTGGATTTTACGATGCTTGTACTTTTTAGATCATCCCATTTGCATAAACAATTTTGTACTTACCTTTTTTACACTATTTTAGATGCCTACCCCTTACATTGTACAGTGGGCAAGCTTCACCATTGTATTCTCTATGAATATTGGTGATTTTGAAGTAATCATCATAATTTATGGAACTGTCCACTGGAGTGTGGATGATGCTCCAAGTATATTATACTTTCATTTCTTATCATGCTTTGATAATTGATAATTATTTAATTTTAATGATAATATTGATGGGCAATTTGTATAACCATGAAATAGGAAATCTTCCTCTAACTATTGTTCCAATTTTAATAATTAAAGAAATACAGTTTGTCAAACTTTGGAAAACAGGGGATTAGGTATGTCAGATCTAGAACAATCAAAGAAAGCTCTCACGTGGTTAAATAAAATAGATGAAGGATAAACGGATATTTGGAGTATCATTCCTTATGGAGAACTAACAATACTTGAAAATATTTATGATATACTAACAATGGATACAAAATACGCAAATATGAGCAAACATTTTAACAAAATTCCTATCTTCTACCCAAAACTATTAAAATATTGGTGTGAAATTAAACATAAACAAAAGTGTAAAAAATGAAAAACCAAAGCTAAAATGGTATAATGGGCAAATATTTTACACTGGAACAAAAGAGGATGTCTTACATCTAATAGGGCTCACAACAAAAACAATATTAAAAAATGATCAAAGGGATGTTGACTTACAGCGGTACTGCAGGACCCACCGAGATCCTCAGCCTGGCACCGCCATTCATCGAGCCTTTAAATCCTTAGCCCGGAACGCTCTCCTGACGGTGGATTGGTAGACCTGATCAGGAGCTACCCCTCGGTAAATGGCCTCCAACATTCTTCTTGACTCTTAAACCATATCCAACTTGATGCTCTCTCTGTGGTGTTGCTAATTTTATGGATAGCTGCTTTCCTCTGGTTGCCTGTTATCCCCAGTGTGCTCAGCATCCTCTATGTAGATTGGGCTGGGAATCCTCTGCATCCAATTTCTATTGGGAAGAGCCAGTATTGTCATCCAAGGTCTTTACACTGTTGTTGCAAGTCGGTGTATTTGTCTCTTTTTAATTCGTGAGAAATATCGCACCTATCCTCCCATGGGACTGTCTATTCAACTATCACACATTTCTTATTGCTTGGTGCCCATAGCACCAAGTCAGGTCGTAGATTAGTTTGTGCCACAGGGAAGACCAGTTGTTTATCTAGGTCTACCCTCATCTCCCATTTCTCCGCCTCATGCAAAATACCCCTCCTTACAACACTCTTGGTGGCCTGTGGCTGCTGTCCCTCTTTGACAAATTTGATAGATTTGGCACATTATTTTACTGGATTCTTTTTCTTTCTCCTTTCTCTTTCTAAAATGTCAGCTATCTCACGTAGCACTTTGTCATGTCTCCACCTGTATCGTCCTTGCCCTAGAGCAACATGGCAGGATGACAGTATATGTTTAAGGGATCCTATTTCATCACACAAAGGGCAGCTAGGGCTGTCAATCATTTTCCATCTGTGCAAATTTGTTGATGATGGCAAAATGTCATAAACAGAGCGCAACAGGAATTGCAGTCTTAGTGGTTCATATCTCCAAATCTCACCCCACTTGAGTTTTCTGTCTGGTACAGTCCATCTGGTCCAAGCTCCTTGTTGGCCCATGCTAACTGCTTTTACTCTCCTGTCTTCTTCTTCCAGTGTCCTTATCTCTCTCTGGATCATGTCTCTTTTTTCCCTTTTGTTTGCATCTTTCCACCTCTTACTTGTAACACTACTGCCAAATCCTTGTCTTTTCTCGCATGTTGCACCCACTACATCTTTGTGTCTCAGTCTGCTTTCAGCTTCTTCTACTGCTCGGCTAGCTGACCACTTCCTGCCGGTTCTTGTCCCAATACCAGCTTTGCTGACCATCACATCTCTAGAGTCTCTTAATAGAATGTCAACACAAGTCTTGTTTTAACCACTTTGAATTCCTCTACAACTGAAGAAAAGGGTAACTGGGGGGTAGACCCGGGATCCTAACCATCTACGAAGGTATCTACTAACAGTTCTCTCTAATCCTTCTACAGAGGTTGTTGTGATCTCATATAGCATAAGTGGCCAAGTTATTCTAGGTAACAGTCCATGCTGGTACCGGTATAGCCCGACAGGCTGGTCTTGTCGATGGCTCTCATTCCTTCATCGACTTGCTGTCTTAGTTTCTTAAATTTGACAAATCAAATTGGAGAAGTTATTCCAGATCATGTTAATTAGGACGCAATATGGGAAATATGTTTTAAATTGATAAAAGAACCTAGAATATGTAGCCTGCAATTTGAAATTCTTCATAACTTTTATCCAACAAATACAACCATTGTTTTGCATCTTGTAAAGTTGTACAACCATTATGGAAAAGAATTGAAAAATCAATGTTTACTGACTGGCAAACTGATCACATTAAAATTTGAAATGATCATGTTTTGACTGTACAGGACAATACATTCCAGGAACATTCTACATTATCCTGCATCTAAAAATTGTTCCTCTCCCATTGAATAATAGAATAAAATGCTTGTGTTGACTTTCAAGAACAGGTACTTTGGGACATTTTGGAAACTAAAATGGTCAATATAAATATTATATAACAAAAATCACGCTGTTAAATTAATAAGCATGTTCTAAAAGATGATGAGTTTGGTTTTGTGATATCTCAAAAAATAAAAAAATGCATGTGGCTTGAAAAAATAAGAATAAAATAATATTTTTTTTTTTTTTTTTTTGTTCATATGTTAAATCATAGACATCTATGTCTATGATCAAATCAAGTGCAAACTAATTTAAGTGACATCAAACTGTGGCTTTGGATGTCCTAAAGCCAAAAATATATACTTTTATAGTATTAATTTTTTACTTTTATAGTACTATTTTTTTACTTTTATAGTATTATATTTTTTCATAGAAAATGATTAATTGGGACATATGCATGAACATATCAAAAACGCAATAAGAATTTGTCTTGCTTTGAAAAATAGAATTTTGAATTGAAAAATAAAATGCACTTATATTAGAATCCAGGAAATATTATTCTTATTATGTATTATAATGTGTTCTTTTATATATGGACCAGAGGCCTCAAATACATGATTATAAAACTGAAACCAGGAAAAACTAAAATAGTATACTGAGCCATATAATTCATTATGAAATATTGATAAGCCTAAAGACTGCCCCAATACAAATCCTATTGTAAAAGGTCTGTGTGGACATTAGGGGTTATGATTATCTTTTGTATCATAACGATGATGGGGGAATTTGATGTGTCTGACGACAAAGCTTCAACTCCAATGAAAATGTTGACCAGACTTATTAAAATTTTTGATCTATTATGTTAGTACATGTATCTTGATTGACAACTTAGTATCAAACATCAATCCACAGCGTTTTGTATCCCTCGTAGGAACAAAAATATCATTGTGTGATACGTTCGTTTGTAAATCATTGATCATGTAAATTCATAATAACAAAAAACACGAATACACAATTACACATACACATTTGATTTTGGTGTTGATGCAATTTAAATCCAAGCCTTATCCTTATAACCCAGCTGAAAACAAAACTCTCCATATGTGTCAAAAAGATAGTCTCCATGTTTTTCATAATAATAATTATTCTTTTCAGATGGCCTGGCAGCATTTGGCAACATTTCTCATTTTGTTTCATACACACATCTTCCGTACATATATGTATTGCTTACATATAGTGCTACATCAAGCTGGTCAACCCGGCCAAGCTGGTCAACCCGGCCAAGCTGGTCAAGCCGGTCAAGCTGGTCCACCTGGTAAGTTTTGATTTATCCTTTAATTTGACTTATAATAAATTATCAACCATGTTTTTTTCCAACAAACTGAAGCCCTATTAAGATATGTGTACAAATTATTTGGGGCTTGAATGAAAATAATTGTTGGTGACATAAATTTGTGACTAAGATTTACATAATATATAACTAATTTATTATATTGATGTAAAATATATACTTCGTTTTTTCTCAACAAATTGAAACCTTATAAATATCTGCCATCTTTATTTCTGTCATATGGAATCATGTTTCACCCAAACATTTAGGCAACATGATCTTCTTGGGACAATTGATTTGTGGTGTGAATAAAAAACGAATTGCTGGTCACATAAATTTGCATCTTAGATTTACTTTCTCTCAGTCTGCACACAACCCCCTCTTATCTGCAGCTGCTGCTGAAGCTGCTGCCATTCTATGTCCTGTCCAGTTCTTTATATCATCAAACCATGCTGTTGCTGGTCTTCCCTATCCCCTCTTCCCTTCCACTGCTCCTTGTATCATATCCTTCTAAAGCCCTCCGTGCGAGCCATTGCAAATCTTCTCGTCTCTTCTTTCTATTAATGAGTGATCCCAGATACATGAATTTGCCTACTGCATCAATTATCTCTCTCTCCAGCAAGCAAAAAATCAAATTGGTCTGTTCTCTTTCTGTCAAACTACCATGATTTTAGTCTTCTTGGCATTCAGTAGGAGTCCTTTGAGGCAACTAATGTCCTTGACCACAGCAAACATCTCCAGCAGCTCAGTCTTTGCTTGTTGCCATGAGGGTTGTATCATCTGCCTTCCAAAGGTTGCTCCTTCATACT
>JAVSBT010355183.1:0-11265 GCA_033118115.1 Pharyngocirrus eroticus
CATCTAGTTGTGCATTTTGAAGACTGTTTAGACATTTTAGAACAGATTGTGTCCTGTTGAAAGTTAATACGATAATCTTGATGTCTACCTCATCTGAATAAAGGTATGGAGACAATGGTTCAACTGGAGGGATTATTCCATCTTTTTTTAAATAACTATTTTCTATTACCTTTAATGTTATGTAGGTTAAACAACCTGCACATATGATCAATAAAGTGAAACACTGTCTTATTTCCATCTTTTGCCTTTCATCAAAATCCTACCACTAGATGTTATCCAAACAACCAATATACAATCATGTCCACAGAAAATAACAAGCTTTCAAGAGTAGTAATGTGGTATTTTAGCCTTGTTACAGTTCAGGATATTTGTCCTTTATAACAGCAGACTCAATATGTGAATACATCTATGAATATAATTATGAAATTTGGTAAAAGATGCAGCACCATTATGCATGAAATACACCAATGAAATTAAAATATGACCCAGGAACATCACACGAAATGAATAATGCAACAATATATATAAGTCTCGAGGCTAAATAGAAGATGAATTAACATGTCATTTTTCAAGAACAGCCTCAAGTCTAGCACTCAAACTACTTCAGCCAAACCTTTCAATTTTATTTCTAAAGAAAAATTATTGTTATTGGAGCCATATTGTTAAGACCTTTGCACAGCAGTTATTTTTCATTGTGTAGCAGGTATTTAAAGCAGATTACAAAGGAGTGTAGGACACTTGAATAGTTAATCATACCATATTAACAAAATCACCTTTATTTTCAAAAAAATGTAACTTTTAATTATTCAATTTCAAGATAAGATGGTATACCACATTTTTCAAAGCAAGTTAAACAATAGTGAATGCTCATCCAATTAACACCAAATCAGACTCTTTTTAAAGGTATAACCCACTAATCCTTGACTGATTGGTGTGTGGTAAATACAAACTATGATAAAAGCTTAGTCTATTGGCTCAATATGAAGCTGATGAGCAATTACAGACTTTAAGTAATTTGTCAGTAAAAAAAACCCCTCTTTAATGGACTTATTCATTGTGCCAGACTATGGGCAGTGCCAAAAAGGATCGGAGGAGTAAACTTAAACAAAATGCGCCTCCTCACTGGTAGCCAGTGCAGTTCAACAAAAGAGAAAAGACGCTGTGCCTCGTAAGGATTCCTTTGATCATTGAATATTTCTTGATTAAAGTCAAAAAGTTTTAATTCTTTTCAACTCTACTTGAAATATAGCTTTTCAAAGAAAAGCTTGAAGCTGCATAGCATACCAATTTTAATGATAAAAGCACGATTGGAAAGTTAAATAAAAAATTGTCATCAAATCAAAATAAATATTTGGAAGATCTGTTGTAGATTTATTTGTACAGCAAGTTAAGTTATATCATATTACCAATATTTCTTTTTAACCTCAGTTATTTGTCCTTGACCTTGTGCCTTGATCAAATCACGCGTCTTGCTGTGGTACAAAACGATGTTCTTCAGTACTCACATACTTGACTTTGTTTTGACTAGTGGATAATAAAAAAATATGACATGTCCAAACGAAACTTTCACATTGAGTGGGAAACTTTGGGCCAAAAAGAACTGTCAGAAGACATTTTCTCCATTCAATCCTCAAGTGTCAGTCCTATTAGTCTGTTGAAGAAAACACACCTTTGGACATTACATTGCATTAATACTTTGGTAAGTACATGTATGTCATTTATATTTGTGTAGGTGTTGAAAAATGAAACAATGAATTTATCTAAAAAAATAATTTTGTCTGTGCTACAACCTGTTTAAAAGTAAATTCATATATGAGCCATTAAGGCCCATCAGGCCAGTGCTAATCCCCGGTTTCTGTAGCACAAGCGACTGAGAGCTTTCACTCCCCCTGAACCGGATGCTAGTCTATCGCAGGTTACTTTCCCAGAATTCTCCTGGTACCCATTTATCATTTCCTGGGTGAAGAAGGGAAATTGGGACAAAGTATATTTCCCAAGGAGACAACATGGGGCAAGGCGGGGGATCAAACCCGCAACCTTCTGATCTCTAGGTGCATGCTTTGTCACTCAGCCACCATGCTCCCATACAACCTGTTTAAGTCATTGTCAACAATTTGTCAGTTCAAATTCTATGACTGAAATGAAAAAATTCAAATTGAAGCTATATATTTATAACGTTTACTGTACCTTACACATCTTGTTATATTACAATGTTATTCTTAATATTTTATAATGATATAGTTGTTTGAAACACCAAATACAATTATAGTATTTTTAATTTTTCAGTGAAAAACAAAGACAAAATGGCAGCAGCGGCTTTTCCATCCTTTGAAAGTGATACACTACAAATCAGTGATGTTGTTAGATGCATTATATGTAAAGGTGATAACACCTCTCCTCTTGTCCAACTCAACTGCTTCCATGTGTGTCATAGAAATTGTCTGAGGAAATCCCTGAGAAACGCCAGACCAGGATCCAAATTCACGTGTGGGGAATGTAACTACATGAATCTCCTCCCAGCCAATGGGATTGAAGGACTTCCTGAAGAAATACTTCAGTACAAAATGAAAGAAATTGCAACAATATTTTCAAACACCTCACCCATGTGTAACATCTGTGAAGCAATTGAAGAAGAGGCTGTCAGCACACACTATTGCATTACTTGCAAAGTTCATCTGTGTTCAACTGATACCAAGCGCCATAAGCTAGTACCAGATCACAAAATCATAACAAATGAGGAAATTCAAACAGAAGAATATCTTCCAAGAGTTCTTACGTCCAAAAATGCTCTGTGTCCCATCCATTCCACTGATAATTCTAAAGAATTTTTGAAATTCTTTTGCCAGGATTGTCAGGTTCCACTGTGTCAAGTGTGCAATGGTACAGACCATAAACCTCATAAAAGTATTTCCATGCAAGAAGCTACTCAAAAATTCAAAGAAAACTTAAAAATTAAAATCACAGACATCCTCCCCCTAAAGAATGACTGTAAGCGTGGTGTGGACAAACTTGAAGAAATCCTGATTGAAATAGAACAAAGCAGCATACAACAGATTGAAGAGTGCAAGAAATGGGGGGAGGATATCAAACTAGCTGTTGATAGAATTATAGAGACAAATGTTAAAAAAATCTCAACGGAGACAACCGCTCAGAAAAATAAAATTCAAAAGATATCAGAAGAAACCAATGGCCAAAAAAGACAATTTCAAAGTGCAGAAGATTATATAGAAACTGCAATCAAGTTTTCATCAGAATCAGACATCCTACAAATGTATAGACATTTTAATGCAAACCTTGACAATTTTCTGAAGCAAAATACAAAAGTACAAATTACAATTCAAGAATCTAAAGTAAATATGAAAAATGTCAAAGAAATTGAAAAAGGTCTGGAGGAAATGCTGACATTGGAGATTAAAAATGAAGACTATCGAATTCCGCCACTACTGCCACAGCTGAGGGGTTTTCATCTTGATTCAAAATGGGATACAGATAACTTCATGTGGGGGGTGAGTGTTGATTGTGAAGATGTTATAGCTGTGGGGAGAAAGAACATAGAAGTCTATGGAATGAAGGGAGAAAATAAAGGGAAGATTAAATGTCAAGGATTAGGGAATGCATTTGATATAGAAGCAGTCAACAAACAACTAGTTATAAGTGACATGGAGAAGAGAGAAATTCTAGTCATGGACAGAAAGGGAAAAATTGAAAGAAAAATTTATCTACCAATACAGGAACATGGATCGGATGGGACTATACTAAGCCTGGCAGTGGACAACACCAAGGGAGATATTTACATTTCATCTAGTAGAACAAATACAGTGTACAAATGTCCCAAAGGACAGACCCAGGCCCACCCCTTCTTCACCACTGGATCAAGGTCTCCTTTGTATCTCTGTGTGACCCCCACACATCAAGTCATAGTCAGCTATGCAAACTCTCACACAGTGTGCAAACACAGCAGTGAGGGCAAACTAGTGTGGGAATATGGAAGGAAGGGGACAGGAGAAGGGCAGTTGTATTTGCCACAAGGTGTTTGTGTAGATTCCTTAGGCCAGGTCTTTGTGTGTGACATGGACAAGGATCGCATCCATCACCTGTCACCTGATGGGAAATTCCTGTCTTACATCAACATTGGAGAGAAGATAAAGTTTCCACAGGCAATCGCATTCAACAATGACAGAATTATCATTACAAGTCAAATACCAAATAAAATATGGGTCATCAAATGCCAATACAAATAAAACAAAAACAATGGAATTAATCAAGGATTCAAAGGCAACATTTAAAAGTACATGTAACATGTATTTATAAATATTGGATCATCATTCTATTTTGGAATTATTTGGGTGCTATTAAACTATTAAAGAATAAATGTAAGTAATTTTTAAACAAAACGTTTTGTTTTTATTATCATTATGCTATATATGTTTTTGATATTTGTCTTTTATCTACATGGTATTCAGGGGAAAAGGTCTCACTGAATTTTGTAAACCATGTTTTTGAAATTAATTGATTACATCTAATTGTATCTTGTCTTAACTTACAGCAAAATTCATTGCTGCAATAATCTTGTTATAGCATAATATGGATATGATAGGAGGGCAACACAGTTAGGTGAGCATTTGCTCTACACTTCAGACAAAAGTAGTACATTATTAAAACACCATTCTAGTCCTGCTATTTTCTCAAACTTGCTTCTATCTCACATATCCCAGACTTGATAAAACAGCGATTTTAAATAACTTTAGCTCCTGTAAATAAGTAGGTGAGCAAACTAGATTCAGCGCTGCTCAAATCATCTTGTATAATTTCTTAATTTTAAGCAGCGGATACGAGTTGTGATTATTTGCTTGAGTATTTATTTCTTGTTGAAAAAAAAATCATAACTTGTTTAATTTTAGCTCTGTGTGAATTGAAAAAAATGGTTATTAGTCACAAAAGCTATTGCTGATTGCACAATTAACATAACATGATGCAATGTGTACTGATCAAAATAAAATTTTATTTGCTTGGACATATTCAGAAGCTTTTGTTCTAAGTTGTATCTTAATTTTTTTGTTTTTATTTATGTAACTCTTTGTCTTCTACTTAGTTTTGATTACAACTATATACCAATATCAATTTTCAGTAAGCTTTTCAATATAATATGTTTTTTATTGATATTTGTTAAAGAAATAGTTTCCAAATGTGCATAAAGAAAGTAATCAGCATATTTGTTAAGGTTTTAATTTGATTTTTTTACAATTTAATATTTTTGTTTGCAAGTATTACAACAAAAGATACTTGTACATGATTATAGAGAAAGACATGAAATTCTTTTGCTTAAGTTTTTGATATGTCTTAGTTCTAAAGTTTCTAGTATTTGTAGCAAGCTGTTATTCATTATCAAATTAATAAAGTCATTCTGATTTTAAACGAATTCATTGTTCTTTTAAATTTGTACTTTATAGTGCATTAGTTCTTTTGAAGTACATGTGTACTTATTCAAAAATAGAAAACTAATATCTCATTAAGATAACGAAGTCAAAATGGATGAACTACTTTTGTCACATTCAGATAAACTAAAGAACTAGTATCAAAGTGTCCCTAAAACTAAATAGATAAGACTCTGATCATTACATATTTATAATAAATCATATAATACATCATCAGTAAGTTGTAACATAGAAGTTCTAAAAGTTAAAACAATGATCATCACATGTTATTCCTGTCTAACTACATAATCTGTTGGTATAACTATTACATAAGATGGTCCTTTGGTACTACTAGAGTATAAGACTATTTCATTTTCTCCCATCCTCCTTCTCTGCAATGAATATCTCAGGTTAGATTCTATTTGCTTATCTATTGTAGTTTATCAATGTGTATGTCAATATTTCAAGTAGTCTGAATGATACATACACAGTTTATTGTTTATCTTATCTGTGGCCACTTTAGAACATAAATCATTACTTGATGTCCTCTAAACTCATAAAGATTCATTCTTGTATGTCATACATTTGATTCTTCACATGCCTTTCTTATCCATAGTGCAAATTATATCAACGAAATATACCAAGACCTAAGTTATTTTGACCTGATGCCATTATGCGAATCACAAGCCTTTATGTGGTACAAAATGATGTCAATTTCATCGCTTATCTTCAGAACTTAACTTTTGACAAATGGATAACAATATAAAAAACATGTTCAAACAAAACTTTTACATTGAGTGGGGAACTTTGGGCCAAAAATGTAAGAAGACATTTTCTTCATTGAAACTGCAATCAAGTTTTCATCAGAATTGGACATCCTACAAATGTATAAACATATTTAAGCAAAATACAAAATTAAAAATCACTATTCAAAAATCTTAAGTAGTCATGGAAAAGGTCAAAGAAATTGAAAAAGATCTGAAGGAAATGCTGAAAGTGGAGACTTAACAAGAACATTATCAAATACCACCACCACTGCCACACCTGAGAGGCTGTCATCTGGAATCAAAGTGGGATACAGTTGAATTGATGTATGGGGTGAGTGTTGATTTTGAAGATGTCATAGCTGTGGAGGGAAAGAACATAGAAGTCTTCGGAATGAAGGGAGAGAACAAAGGGAAGATTGAATGTCAAGAGTTAGGGGATGCATATAATGTAAAGATAGTCAACAAACAACTATTCGTAAGTGACATGTTCAATAGGGAAATTCTAGTCATGGACAGAAAGGGAAAAATTGAAAGAAAAATGAGTCTACCAGCAAATGAAAGTAAATTGGGTGGGGCACTAGGCCTCGCAGTGGACAACACCAAGGAAGATATTTACATTTCATCTCTTTCAACAGATACAGTGTACAAATGTGCCAAAGGACAAACCCAGGCTCACTCCTTCATCACTACTGGATTGCGTGGGTCGTGTTATCTCTGTGTGACCCCAACACATGGAGTAATAGTCAGCAATACAGTCTCTAACACAGTGTGCCAATATGACAGTGAGGGCACACTAGTGTGGGAGTATGGAAGGATGGGGTCAGGAGAAGGGGAGTTGGATTTGCCACAAGGTGTTTGTGTGGATTCATTGGGTCATGTCTTTTTGTGTGACTACTACAATGATCGCATCCATCACCTGTCACCTGATGGGAAATTCCTGTCTTTCGTCGACATTGGAGAGACGATTGAGTATCCTTGGGCGATCACATTCAGCAATGACAGAATTATCATTACAAGTGGTGGTTCATTAGATAAAATATGGGTCATCAAATGCCAATACAAATAAAACAAAACAATGGAATTGATAAAGAATTCAAAGTCAACTTTTAAAAGTTAGATGGATTTACACAAATGTTTGATTATCTTTCCATTTTGGAATTATTTGGATTTAAACAGAGAATTAAATATATTTTTGTACAAATAATGCTTTGTTTTCATTATAAAACAATATCATTATGCTAAACATATTGAAAAATAATTAGACTTTATCAAGTTGATGGTTTAATCTGATTATCTTTTTATAGTAAATAGAATGATATATTTTGCTAGAACTATGGTGAACTTAATTGATGCAATTAACATGCAAAAAAATGTCAGTTTTTAAACTGTTTTTGATTTTTGTCTTAAATCAACATGATGTTCAGAGAAAAAAAAATTAGAACTTCAAATAAAAGCAGCACATTATTAAAACACCATACATATCCTGTTATTTGCCTCAAACTTGCTTCTTTTTCACTTATCCCAGACATAACAAAACAGCGGATTGTAATAACTTGTTGCTACAAAGAAAGGCAAGGAGGACTTCCTTTAGCTCTTGTGAATAAGTAGGTGAGCAAAAAAGATTCAGACCATTTGCTCTGTCCATATCATTTTCACTTTTGTATCATTTCTTAATTTTTAGCAGCAAATACAACTTTGCTTCTGTGGTATTTATTTCTTGTTGAAAAAAAAAAGTCACATTTAACTGTTAAGTTTTATCTTTAGTGTAAATTGAAAAAGTTACCATGATCAGAAAACTCTAGCCTGCTAATTGACCAATAAACATAACATGATGTTGCAATATGTACTGATTCCATTTTTTTTTATAAACAAAAGCTTTTGTTTTAAATTATTTCCTAATTGCTTTGTTTTATTGCATAGTTTTAAATGATTTATATACTTATACACAAATATATGAAAACAAACTGCTATGGGAAACATATTTTTAAACAAAATAAGTGTACAACTATTGCATATATGTTGCATTTTTATTATATAAACTAAAACATGAAAGGATCTTTTGATGTAGCAAAACCTTTAAAAATGTTTTTGTTAATATCTACTTTGGGAAACATTTAAAAAAAAAAGGAGTGTTCAACTGTTGAATAAAAGTCTACGTTGTATTGTTATCAGATAAAGTACAAAATGAACAGGATCTTTAAATTCAGTAATATCAGGGCCAGAAATGTAATTCTGTGTTTTGTTTTTGTGTTCAAAAAAGTTGTTAACTATATCATCCTTATGAGCCAGGGTCACAGATTCATCTACAGACATAGGGATCCCTAGGCAAGTACTTTTAGCCTTATCTAAAAGCATTTAAAACAACTTGATTATAGGAACCTTCTTCCAAAGTGCTCTGCCAAATAAAGAATTGCCACCAGACACAGGGCCCTTAACCAGAGATTCTAGGTGAAGAATAAATCATTGACCTTTGGTTAAAGAGAATGATAATTTAGTGCTGGCTGGTAAATGTGGACCTGTGTCTTGACTTAACTTAAGATCCTTAGAGCCTTTCCACACATAGGGATCCAAATTGATCTACGGTAGTGTTCCATGATTTCCTATATTTGGCCACAGTGCTTCTTTGGTGTTCCTTATTCCACAGAATTGTAAATCATTTGAAGATATTGTTGTCCTCATGCAAGCTTCCATTGGAGGGTCTTGCTTTCTTCTACCCTCAGCAGCCCCGCCTTATATGACTCATAAACGGCTTGACAAAGGGCCTGCCCAAGCCAGTTGAACCTTCTCTTGTTGAGCTTTTTTATTGGATTGGATTGAATGAAATGATAATGAAATGGAAAAAATCCCAGGGATCTATGGGTGAACAGTTCATAGAGCTGAACAAACTACCCAGGTGAAATGAGCTAATTCTGATAATATACATAGAGATCATTTCTGGGCTGCCTCCAGAAAAGCAGATGTATAATGGAGATGTATGGAACACGGATGGGGGAGGGTAAACTCCAAGACATGGTATATAATATGCTTATCAGCCCTTTCATTTCAACACTATCATACTATTTTATCATTATGCTATATCATAAGAGTGGATACAGAAACATTTAGGAGTTTATTTTTTAAATGCACTTAGCCTTTTTGTATAACATTCACCTATAAAAGTAGGAACATTTTCTGACTATGATAATAGATCTACAGAAATTTTACAGGTCCAAACAAGACATGCAACTTTTCTTGGTCAGTTTTGTCTTAGTAGCACTTTGCTCATCTTCAACACTAGCAAACTGTGAGTATCTTTTTAATGCAAATTTGGATTCACCTTTCTCTTGAGGGGGCTTGGTGGCGTCACGTTTTTTCCCAATAACTTTTCTACTTTTTGATCAATTTTGAAAAATGATATATCCCTGATAAACTTATTCAAATCCTGACATCTTTAATCTTTGCTTTAAACAAAAACTTTCAAAAAAAAAAAAATTATTTTTAAAAAAGCATCTTTCTTTTTTTTCACAAAATTACAAAACTATTTTTTTCCCCTATGCTAATTGTAAAGATCTCAAATAGTGTATTTTTGTATCGAAATGTTCAATTCGGTAAAAAAGTGACCCGTATTCACAGTAAAATTTTGGACCATAATTCATCCATTTTGCAAGGTGGCATTTCAAATGGCAGTTATTTTGACCAAAAAGTCATGCTTTGGTAGCTAATTAAAGTTCTGTATTAGACATTTCAATAAAAAAAAATACACTATTTTAGTCTATGCTCTTAGGAAATTTTTAATTAAAAGGAATCAGTTCTATGTCTTAAAACCTAAACTTGATGCCTCGAGAAAGTTTCAAACTACCAGTTTCTAGAAAGTGGTAAATTTTGCGATCAAAGGTTTTTGAACTAGCATGCTCCTGAAAAATCTTTTCACCTTTTCTAAAATTTAGTGCGGTGAATTTTCTTAAGGGGCATGGTGGTTTTGAAGTGATAATTAGGACTTTTAGTATGTGAAAGAATATAATCCAAAGGCATCTGCTGAAATTTAAAATAAAATAAAAATCTCTCCAAATATGTCATTTCAGATAACAAAAATATTTGGAAATTTTTTTTTTATTTTTATTTTATTTCAACTGATGCCTTTGGATTATATTCTTTCACATACTAAAAGTCCTAATTATCACTTCAAAACCATCATGCCCCCTTAAATAAGTGAAAAAGAAGTGAAAAAAAAGGAAGATATTACTGTTAACTCTGAAAGTTGCTGTAAACCCTGAATATTTTTTGTAAATCTTGAATGTTTGTTGGATGAAATTGAAAAAGGAGAAATGGCTACACCAAATGATTATGGGTCTATTTGCCATGGCAACCAACTGGTGGAAAATGCTAAACCGTCATCAGATACTGATCTATTCGTCATCAGATACTGATCTATTTGTCTGCCGAAATAGCTGAATGGTTAATCCGCGTAGAAACAGTACTAAAAACTTGCATTGGTATCTTCTTAATGTCTTAGTATTCATGCCCACCCTACCCCATTAAATCCACACAGACTATTATTATTTTTTGAGCTTTACGACTAGCTGTCATACTTACTTTATGTTTATTAGATATGTATCTAACAAATAAAGTGTATTGAAGCCAAATCTATTTTTAGCAAGTATGAAGTGTTTCATTCTATTGGGTCTGGGTCTGATATGAATAGCAAATATGGAGTGCTTTATTCTATTTGGTCTGGGTCTGATATGAATATCAAGTATCATGTTATGTTCCAGCCTATTGATTCTGTGTCCTCATATGCCATGCATTGTCCATATAGTTCAACATTGTGGCTTGTGGTCACCATAGACATTTGCTACAAAACATTGTTGACTAGACACATTGTTGCCCAGACACACTTAGTAAATCTCATTTGATTGGCTTTTTCCTATTGCATGCATGACTAAAAAAACGACAACTTTATAAAATCCAATTACCTAAAATGCACTAGGTGTTGCTAATTTTCCTTCTTGTTGCTGTTGTGTCAATCAGATATATACTCTGCAAAAATTCAAAAGCACCATTTGTAAAATTTCACTTATTTTTAAATAGAGGCATCACATTCATCT
>JAVSBT010355294.1:0-11265 GCA_033118115.1 Pharyngocirrus eroticus
TTTATCATAAAGGACATTTTGAGTTTTGAAGACTGAGTCTTTTAATTGTTGAAACTGTTACTTGTATTTGTTAAATCGGATCAACACTATCGTTATTTTTAACAGGGTATCATTTCTTTAGGTTTTAAGTTTGATAATTCTATGTAATTCTCTTCTCTTTTTATAGATGGATTAAGGTTAATGCTGCTT
This sequence comes from Pharyngocirrus eroticus, assembly GCA_033118115.1. NCBI lineage: Eukaryota > Metazoa > Annelida > Polychaeta > Saccocirridae > Pharyngocirrus > Pharyngocirrus eroticus. The sequence goes on from JAVSBT010355294.1 coordinate 190, forward strand.
CATGTATCGGATGTATGTACAAGGAAAAACACTTGTACTTCCGTTTTGGGGATGACATTCCTTGCACACAACACACTCATATGGGGTGGTTGTTCGGGAGATACTACAAGTATACAAGAACTGAAAAGGAGATTAAATAAGGCACAGTGGATACATATCCATGACTACACACTAAAGCCACATCTTATCAACTGTCCATCTATGCCCAAGCAGTTGATTGCTATACAAAGACCATGTGATGTCACAGTGTTGGAGTCTGACACAGAGGGTCTCTCTTGTGTACCTGTACCAGATCCTGTAACAACATACCCACCATTGTACAAGTTATCACAGCTCTCAGTCCTCAATGATAACAACATTAATATGGTCAGGGTGTGTGGTGTCATCAAACACAGTGACTTGAAAATGGTAAGAATTAAAGGGAATCCTTTCTTTGACACAGCATTATCCATGACATTAATGGATGAGAGTGGGACTGCAGTCAGTCTGTTGGTATGCAGGGATGAAATGAAAAACAAAGTGTTAAAAGCAAAAGGAGAATATCACTACATCGAATTGATCAATTTCAAATTGTCCTCATCCAAGAAATTGTTACAAGAATTTCCCTGCTCATTTCTGAAAATAAAGAAAGATAATGGTTATCATGAAGCAATTTACCAGGGACAATTCCAGCCTAAACAAGTTGTCTTTACAAATACAGGAATCCAGAAATTTCAACAGTTTTATAGCCAAAATGATGTCCTGTGTTAGGATGTCTGAGAAGTATAAGACAGATTATAATTCTAAATGAGTTTGCTCTCATAAAACACAAGCTTTTACATAAACATATAATAAAAAAATGATGTACATGTATCTACTTTAAAGATAAACTTGAATAGACAAAAATCTTTGCATCGTTTGTAATCTGACACGATATCGATGAAAAAAGAGGGATACATAATCTAGGTTTGACTAATTCGAATAGAATCATATATGAATATATTATATCAATATGGGTGAATGCATCACTAAATGTTTCTTTGCAAAAGAAACTTGAAGCGTTGCCAATAAGACTGTGGGTACTGTAGTACTCTTTGCTTCACCCTTAACTAATCAAACCTGGCTGAAAAACAGATGTTATGAGATGCATAGATTCCGACTGTTGGTGTTTTTTTCTCCAACAGGAATTGGGAACAGTGTACAGTATAATTATAGTAGATGAATTAATTGACACTGGTTTTGTGTTGCTGGACTGTATATCATAATTATAAATGTAATTACAAGAAAAACAGTGTACCTAATAAATACAACTAAAAGGAATGTTCTTTGTTAAAAATGTACTAATTTTGTATTTAACTTTGTTTTTTAAGTATGTCACTAAATCTTCCATAATTATGTTGTTGATGGGAAATACTATATTAAGCAGAATAAACAATTAATAATGGATAAATAAAGAATGACAACAATTTTGGTCTTTCATTTCACCCTTTGTTTTTAACTGAAATTCCCTACACTAATTCTCTATGTACCATTCATTTATTAACATTAAGACAACCGATCCATTTTAACAACAATATAGTTTTAATCTTCTTTTACTCTGTCACATTTTGAGATCTCTTATACATCAGCTGATATGATTAAATATATCATTGTATAATTATCCAAGAATAGTCATATTATAGTCAAAGGGAAGAAGTCCATGGCAGGGTGTAACCATTTCATGTAGAAAATATTTATTCATAATCATCTTTAGAAGATAAAGAAAGAACCATGCAATACCTACAATAAAAATGATTAAACAAAGACAACTGAGCATGATAGCATGAGCTTTTATAATGATAGTACAAGCAGTAATACTATTAAATATTACTGGAAATATTACTAGTCACAAACTTGAAATTAGGTTCAGTAAAGACAATTTCAAACTAATAATTAAAATTATCATTGTGAGTGTAATAGAGGTTGCAAAGAGCATTCATACATTCAGGAATGCTATTATTCTTTTCAAACTGACACTATAACCATATAACCACTGCTATTGGTGGTTATGGGAAATTCCCTGATTATATATTTCTACTGACATGCGTAGTAGGTGCTCCGGGCATGCCCAAAGCCTCAAAGTAGTGCTACTTCCTTTCCCCGCTACAATTCATCACAGGTAAGAGGGAAAATATATATCCGACTGATAGATAACAAGGCTAATCCTTCTCTGCAGATCCGTGTATTAGTATACGTTCATTGATGTCTGATGGTTGCAATGAATTATCGATCAAACGCCGCATAACACGTGATATATGCCTACATTGATACTAATCATTTGATAACCTGACAATCATAATAACTAAATGCAATTACCATTTTTTCAACACTAGGGGGTGCCAGTATCACAAGAGGTTATATGGTTTTCATGTATTAATTTGGTGTTGTTAAATGTATGTCATGACTTTCAAAGTTCCTTTCGAAGTAATGACCCTTGACCTTCGTTTCAACAAAGATTCTTTATAAGAAATACACCATTTATATTCAAAAGATAACGTTACCTTGTATTATCTTGTTTCGTTTTCAGCCTTGGTTGTCTATTTGCATAAAAAAGTTAAAAGATGAAGGTCTCAAAGAAGAATCTGAGTAAGTATTCTAAATTGTTTTACAACATTTTCACATAACCATGTACACTTGTTTTAAAAACTACAATAACATGATATATGGTATTGCTATCAATGTTAAATCTATGCAGAAAATAAAGTATCCCTCTAGCCGAGGAAATATTTATCGGGTATTGAATAAATGTCTATAACCCATTGAAGCATATGAAGGAAGATGTACTAGAACTTGTATCAATGATATTTAGATATGATAGAACTAATCAAACCGTTATTTTTTTCAGAGGTCGAAGTGACCAGACCAATGATTAAACTTTTTGTGAATGAGATTCCCCCAGATGCCTCCTATCTATTGGGTGCTTTGATGAAGATTCCAAATGCAACCCTTAGGCAAATGGAGGCTGATGGAAGAACATGGGAGAAGATTTACAAACTGCTTTTGTACCAATGGAAGCTGAAGGAAAAGCACCCAACTGTGGAAAAACTCGTAGGTTTGATGAAAGACACTGATCTTATAGATGTGGACAATTTGGAGAGAAAGCTACACACATTGTAAGTTTGTAGTGGTTCTTATTATATAAAAATATTAAGTCTGGACAATCAATTTCTTTTTACAATATGTTGTCATATATAATTATGCACATATTTTTTAACAGGAACGATATTTTGGAAACATAATTTTTATGAATTGGTGTGTATTCACCACAGTGTGTAATAAAAGTAAAAAACGTGCAACAAAACTAATGGTGTGAACATAATGTACCACTTTAAAATATCAATGCCTGAATTATACCATTACAGGAGTGCCCTTAATTGACATATTTTAGTAATATGTTTATGTTTTTTCTTTCAATATTTAAGCATTAGAAGATACTGACTAGTTTCAAAAAAAACAAATTGCTATTACTATTATTGAAATTTATTCATTTTCTTCTTGACAGCCTATGGAAAGAAAGAAGAGATGTTTGGAAAGATGAAATTGTCAATATCACTAGCTCTTCAGCACAGACTGCAAGTGCAATAGACAGAAATGAAAATATGATGACTACAACAATTTACAGTGTACCTGATCAAAGTATGTACTTGTACTTGTTTGAGAACCATTATACCTTAAAAGGCATTACACATGATAAACAGTACCCTCTAAGGTTTACATTAAATACAGATTTCAACAATTGACAATTTATTTGTTGTTTACGTCTTTTTGTTTTTGGAAAATAGGGACTTGTCAGAGGTCACATTTATGAATTATTACTTAGTTATAAACAAGCTAACAATGTTAGTAATAATAGTGATGTAAAGTGATGTTAATGATATCAATTGGGAAAACACCTTGACATAGTGATACCAATGTACCTCTATTTTGTCTTAATCTAAAGCCTTCATGAACACTATGAATGAATTAAAGGTTCACTAATTAGTCAAACTTAGTGTTGATGTCACTTCGTTATAAATATCATTAACAGCACTGAACATTACTATTTTAATTAACAGTGTATCTATCTTTTTCGTGTGTTACAATCTAATATGAAATTTGATGATTCTATGTAATTATGTTTTCTATTTATAGATGGATTAAGATTAGTGCTGCTTCATGTATCAGATGTATGGACAAGGAAAAACACTTGCACTTCCTTTCTTGGAATGACATTCCTTGCACATAACACACTCATATGGGGTGGTTGTAAAGGAGATACAACAAGTATACAAGAACTGAAGAGGAGACTAAACAAGGCACAGTGGATACATATCCATGAGTACAAACTAATGCCAAATCCCATGAAATGTCAAGCTATGCCCAAGCAGAGGATTCATATATCAAGACCATGTGACGTCACCGTGTTGGAGTCTGACACTGAGGGTCTGTCTTGTGTACCTGTACCAGATCCTGTAACAACATACCCACCATTGTACAAGTTATCACAGGTCTCAGGCCTCAATGATAACAACATTGAGTTTGTCAGGGTGTGTGGTGTCATCAAACACAGTGACTTGAAAATGGTAAGAATTAATCATTCTTGGTATGACACAGCATTATCCATGACATTAATAGATGAGAGAGGGACTGCAGTCAATGTGTTGGTATGCAGTGATGAGATGAAAAACAAAGTGTTGAAAGCAAAGGGAGAATATAAACACATTGAATTGATCAATTTCTATAATTCCTCATCCAAGAAAAGGCTACAAGAACGTTTGTTCTCATTTCTGAAAATAAAGAAGGATAATGGTTATCATGAAGCAATTTACCAGGGACAATTCCAGCCTAAACAAGTTGTCTTTACAAATGCAGGAATCCAGAAATTCCAACAGTTTTATAGCCAAAATGATGTCCTGTGTTAGGATGTCTGAGAAGTATAAGACAGATTCTAATTCTAAATGATGTCCTGTGTTAGGGATTCTGAGAAGTATAAGACAGATTCTAATTCTAAATGATGTCCTGTGTTAGGGATTCTGAGAAGTATAAGACAGATTATAATTCTAACTGATGTCCTGTGTTAGGATGTCTGGGTTTGATAATCAAAGTTTGACTGTTATTCTAATAGATTCTATTATATGAATACGTGAAATCCACAGAGTGTATCACTACATAGTGTTATTGTTAAAGATACTTTGACTGTTGACAAAAGACTGGGAGTTTAGAAAACGATTTACACTGAACATTTATACAACAATTACCATACAACGTGTTTGTTTAAAAGATAATTCCATTTTAATGTTATCATTATATTTTGAATAATTCTAATAAAGCTTTTACAAATCATATCAACCGTGTCATTGTGTCATTTTGTATTTATTATCATTTTATTAATATTTCCAAAGAAATAGATGTTTCAAGTGTTTTTTGTGCGCCATTATCTCTCGATCTTTTTTTTTTCTTTGTGAGAAAAAAAAATTCTTATTTTAAATTTATAAGATGTAGCAGCGTAGCGATCGACTTATTTCCGTATTATAACATACTTCACCAAATGAAAGTATAACCATATAACCACATGCCCATATGGTTATGGGAAATTCCCTAATTACATATTCTTAGTAACATGCGCACAGGATGCTTAAGACATGCCCAGATGCCAAAAGCACAGCTACTTCATACTTCCGAAACGGTCTATAACAGGTAAATATATATAGCCTGCCTATGAACAGTAACATAGTTATGCATATCTTTAGCGCTCTTCGTATTAGTGTATTGGTGCACTCTCCGTTTGATATTGAATCACTCAGATTTCACGTTGAACTTTACAATCCACAATTACATCGCTTACTTCCTACTTAGAACATGCAGATGAATGTATGGTTTTCGACATTCTCCGGTTCTTATCCGTGCAAAGTGATACTTTCATTGACATGGGGCCTCACATTACCGTCTCATCCGAATGACATATAAAACGTCATGTTCTGTAGATGTGTCTAGTTATACTTCGACTTTAGGCATTATCGTTGAACAAAGATTAGGAGATATCAGCTTCTTCAGTGCTATCAATGGCACATGGAGTCAGGAGGTTACGTTATTATTGATATCATTAGTGTGTGTTGTAAACACCTATATCGTCCAACTTAAAAAAAAATAGAGATGTTTTGTGTTGTAAGTGATCGTTGGTGGTATAATGGAGGCAACACTAGAATTAATGTTGTTGTTTTTAACTGATGGTGTCTATTAGTGGGGAAATAGAATCATAAAATAGTGAAATTATGTTACCACTTAATCCATTGTTGACTTCATTTTATCATGAAATATCAGTAACAACATATAGTCTTAATTTTTCTTCTTAGAGTATATAATGAATCAGGGGTGACCTCTAGCCATCATTAGCAAGAGATTCTTCCATGTTCCTCATGACAAAAAGACTTTTCACATTTTTAAGATGCCATCTCCTTATGTCTTTTATTTCCAGTTGTCAGTGAAAAATGAAGGTGTCAGAGAAGAATCTGAGTAAGTATTTTGCAATATACTCATGTTATATACACTAAAACAATTATTGCATTATATTCTCATAAGAAGTGATCATGTCTCCCAGTGTTTTAAATATGATTTTGATACCATCAAGCATTCCTCTTCTAAAGTATACATGTATATCAATACTATGACAATTGCACATTCGTGTATATCAATGGCATTTTGACCTTTGATCTCTAATTTGAACTAATGAAAATGAATTACTTTCGTAGAGGTCGTAGTGACCAGGCCAATAATAAAACTCTTTGCAAATGAGATTTCACCAGATGCCTTCTATCTATTGGGTGCTTTGATGAAAATTCCATATGCAACTCTGGAGCAAATAAGGGCTGATGGCAGATGTGTTTGATGAGGGAAACTGAATTGATAGATGTTGACAATTTGGAGCAAAAGCTTCACAAATTGTAAGTTTATTAACTTATTGTGAACAAGGTTATTTCTAGATTAGACATCATGATTTAACTTCTTTTTTTACTGTATTGCATGTAGAATAATTATAAAAAGAAAGAAATTTCAGACATCAGGGGTTTCTTTTTATCTATTGCCTAAAACCGTAGCAGACCAAAAGAGAGCAGCCCCATTGACTCAGTCTCCAATAACCCAGTGTGATGGAGACATGTGTCAGAAAATCTAATATCAGATAATGTAGAGAAAGATAATTGAAACTGACATATAGCTGCAAAATGAGTAAACAGCACAAGTGTCTTAATATAATCTGATGTGAGGCATCACTTGATAATCCTTTGTATAATCGTTTTGAGATAAGGAATCTGTGTAAAGGGAGTCGATGTGCTATGGATTTAAAAATACCGCAATATAACAGCAGTAAATGCTAACAATACACTAGTGTAGAAAGGGTGAAATTTTATCCTTTTGCAGTGCATTTGTGTCATTAACTCGTTGGAACATAATGTAAATTCCATGTTTGGCACTGAAGTCAGCAACAAACATTTTGTAGGAGAGAGAGGGCTCAACAAAATGTATACCTGATTTTTCTATATTGGGTATTTAATACTGCTGCCTTTATAGTCTCAAAACAATCTGCTGTTGTAATAAATACAGTGTATAATGTAAATTGACAGTTTGTGGGAAGAAAGAAGAGATGTTTGGAAAGACGAAATTCGAGACATCCAAAGCTGTTCATCACAGACAGCAACAGAAAGGAATGAAAGTGAGATGACAACATTGATCCACACTATACCAGCCCAAAGTATGTACTTGTTTGAAAATCATTACAGAGAGCTTTAATGGCTAACTGGATAGTCTTTGCATTCATTGTTGGTATTCTATATGGAAGGTCCCTGGTTCGAAGGCAGTTTCAAATGAAATATTTTTTCACTGGCTTTCAAGATGTCATTTGGATGAGACAAAAACCAAAGCCCCATGTCAAGGATAACAGCATCTGTCATGTAAAAGACCCATATAAATGACGAAAACAAAACTTTTACATACATATTTCTGCATACATATTCTCAGTGGAAAATGTATTCTATCTGCCTGACGATGGCCGAAGGACCAATATTAGCTTCACAGAAAGCTACTGGACTTTCAAATTTACCACTACTATCTAATATAATCACTTACAAAACATCATACACATACATGATAACCAGTATCTTGGTCACCCTTGAAACTGTACACAAATTATATTGATATCAATATTTCAATAATTAAAATGTTTGGAGGAAAAAGACTTTTTAATCAGAGCAATGACAAATATGTTATCCATTTAGATAACGCATTAATATGTAAAGTGATGAACAGCACAGACTGTTAGAAAAGAAAATAGTCATCGGACTATTAAGATAATTATGTAATTATATGACGATATAAATATCACTATGCTACATTTATTTGCATTAGGTCATATTTATGAATTGTCGCATGGTTGGTAACAAGGTAAAACTGTTGAAAATACTAGTGATGAAAGTGATGTTAGTGATATTGATATATCTCTATTTGGTCTTACTATAAAACCCTAATGGACTTTATGAGTAAATTAAAGCTTCACTAATTAGTCATGTAGTGTTGAAAACAATCTATTGTAAGTATCATTACAATCACTAAACAGCACTATTTATTTTAAAAGTGTAGCTATATTTTGTGTTTGTTATCAATCCAATATGACCATTGATAATTCACTTTTCTTTTTATAGATGGATTAAGATTAGTGCTGCTTCATGTATCAGATGTATGGACCAAGAAAAATACTTGTAAGTCCTTATTGTGGATGACATTGCTTGCAAACAATACACTCATATGGGGTATTTGTGTAGGAAATACTACAAGTGTACAAGAAGTGAAACGGAGACAAAACAAGGCACAATGGATACATATCCATAAGTACACACAACTAAGCCAACCACACAAATCTCCATCTATGCCCAAGCAGATGATTAAAATACTAAAACTATGTGATGTCACAGTATTGGAGTCTGACACTAGGGGTCTCTCTTGTGTCCCTGTACCAGATCCTGTAACAACATACCCTCCATTGTACAAGTTATCGCAGCTCTCAGACCTCAAGGATAACAACATTGAAGTAGTCCGGGTGTGTGGTGTCATCAAACACAGTGACTTGAAAATGGTAGAAATGACAAGGAATCCTTTTTGTGACACAGCATTATCCATGACATTATTAGATGAGAGTCGGACTGCAGTCAGAGTGTTGGTATGCAGTGATGAAATGAAAACTAAAGTGTTGAAAGCAAAAGGGGAATATAAACACATTGAATTGATCGATTTCCATATTCCCACATCCAGGAAATTATTACAAGAATGTCCCTACTCATTTCTGAAAATAAAGAAGGATAATGGTTATCATGAAGCAATTTATCAGGGACAATTCCAGCCTAAACAAGTTGTCTTTACAAATACAGGAATCCAGAAATTCCAACAGTTTTATAGCCAAAATGATGTCCTGTGTTAGGGTGTTTGAGAAGAATAAGACAGATTCTAATTCTAAATGAGTTTGCTCTCATAAAGCTCAAGCATTTACATTTGATTAGAGGATAACAAGAGATTAGTATAACAATAGAATTTAATAAGGATGTATATAAGATGAACTACTTTGATATTCTAAAACCCAACTTTTTATCAATGTTATCATATAACACTAGATTTCCAATACATTGGAATTAGAAAAAAAAATGGAATTGACTTCAATAAGCAAGAATCATTGCATCGTTTGCAATCCGACACGAATTCCGTGTAAAAAAGAGGGTTAGATAATCAAGGTTTGACTGTGCTTCTGATAGATTAATATACGAATATATGATATCGATATGGGTGAATGCATCACTAAATGTGTCTTTGTAAAAGAAACTTGAAGCGTTGCCAGTAAGACTGTGGGTACTGTAGTACTCTTTGCTTCACTCTCAACTAATAAAACCTGGCTGAAAAAACTGATATTATGAGATACACAGATTCTGACTAATGGTATCTAGTACTACAAGGGCCTTTTCAACAAGTATTCTTTGTTAAAAAACGAGCTAATTTTGTATTTAAATTTGTTTTTTAAGTATGTCACTAGATCTGTCATAATTATGCTGGTGATGGGACTTTACTTTATTAACCAGAATAAACAATTAATAATAGATAAATAAAGAATGAATAGAACTTTAGTCTTTTATTTCACCCCTAGCATTTAACTGAAATTCTCTACAATAATTCTCTATGTATCATTTATTTGTTGACACACAACCCATCCATGGAAACAACAATGTAGTTTTAATCTTCTTTATTCTGTCACATTTTGAGATCTTTTATACATCAGGTGACATGATTAAACCACTCTTTATAAATCCCAGAATAGTCATAGTTTAGTCAAAGAGACATAGCCCATGGTAGACTGTAACCATTTTATGTAGAATATTATAATTCACAATCATAATTTGAGAGAGATTGAGAAAGAATTAGCATGATAGCATAAAGATTAGAATAGTATTTGCAGTAATAAAACTCAATAGCTTAAAATGGTGTCATCTCAACAGTAACTGAATATAATGTATATTTATTAAGTTTGACTCTTGATATGGTGTTTCCTTAGTGAAGCCTTTTACAACTGTCTGCTATCACACCTGTGTAAGAAACTGCTAAAAATAAACTGATTTTGATGTTGTATAAACTTGGTGTTTGTATTTTTGCACAGCACCACATTTGCATATATACGCACCCATTGCCTGTAACTTTAAAAGAAAAATTTCCCTGCAGTGGGACAATAAAGATTTATATATTAAAACTATTGAATATCACAGTCAATTCAGGAAATGTTATTAGTAACAAACATGAAATTGGACTTAGTAAAGTTGAAACTTATTATCAAAATTCTAATTGTGAATATGATAGAGGTTACAAAGAGCATTCATACATTCTGGCATGCTAACATTCTTTTCGAACTGAAGTATAACCATATAACCATGTCTATGTGGTTATGGGAAAGTCCCTAATTATATATTCCTAGCATCATACGTTGTTGTTGCTTCAAGCATGCGCAAAGCCACAAATCAGATGTACTTCCTCAAAGGTAAGAGGTAAAATAGA
>JAVSBT010355516.1:0-44923 GCA_033118115.1 Pharyngocirrus eroticus
TGATACTATAATTGGAGACCTTTGAACTAAGACTTCTTAGAGAAAATGGTGATCTGTAAAGGATGAATCTATTGTTTTAATATAGTTGTCAATTAAAAAAAATAAAAAAAAAAAAAAAAAAAAAAAAAAAATTCTACTTCCGGCCGGGTGAAGACTGTACCAGAAAAATCGCGGGCGCTCAACCCGAAACAAAACATCTTTTTATTTTGGCCTGATTGATATTTTTTTAATAAGAAAACCATTTTGAGCTGTTCTTATTCATGAAGCTAAGAAAATCTATTCAATTTTCTTGGAGTTACGGTATGGGTGCAGAGATGTGAGGATCATGAATCACTTCTTATTGTGCAAAAATATTTTGTTGTTGTATTCCATATATTTTTTGTGTGTTGAATAACAAATGTTTACATTCTTTGACAGATCTGAAGCTGGTACTATCTTTGCTCTGAGTTGGTTGATCACATGGTATGGCCATGTTCTAAATGAATTCTGCCACATTGTGAGACTCTATGACTTCTTCATTGCCTGCCATCCACTCATGCCCATATATCTTGCAGCAGCTGTAGGTTCATTCATTTGATTTTTTTTAAATTACTCAATTAATTCATTTATTAATTCATTTATTCATTCAACTGTTCACTCATTCATCCATTCGTTCATTTATTCATTCATTCATTCATTCATCCATTCATTCATTTATTCTTTCAATAAATCATTCAGTCATTCATTTGTTCAGGGTGTTGAATTTGGGGTTATTTGAGGTGAAGATTTTGTATCAAAATTTCACTGTGAATTAAAACATTAACTACAGCAATTCTTAAAAGAATGGAAGCTAGATTTCCTTATTCTACTTTACTTTGATAAAAAAACACTTATTACCAATGTGCATGTTCCTCGACATTGAATAACATGAAAATGTACATGTAACATAGAACATATTAGATTAAGTATGACATCTTATCCAAAAATTCCTTTCCAGATTGTATTATTTCGTCAAAAAGAGGTGCTACAGACTGAGCCTGAGATGTGTATGATGCACGTTATTCTATCCAAGATCCCACAAGATCTTCCTTTTGAACTGTTGGCAGCAAGAGCTGGTGACCTCTTCCTTCAGTATCCTCCAGATCAACTTAAGCATCAAGCAGAAATGGAATTTAAAAAATGGTTTGTTGGATTAATGAATATTGGGAGAAATTTAATTATGATACTTGGGATGTAATATTAAGTGATTGATAAAACACAATCATGATAATTTAACTTTATGTTGACTCTTCCAGGCAAGCAAATGTTTTCAAAATATCAGTTTTTAAGTAGCTAGTATTAGTTTTGATACAATTTTTCTTTTTTCTTTCTTTTCTTTTTTTTCAGTCAAATAAAATTGGCCGAGACTAAAGCTCAAAGTTTGGCTTCAAGAAAAGCTTTGAGAAAACCTTCAAGGCAGACATGGTTACAACGATGTTCTAAACTTTTGAGATCCAACGTAGCAATGAAGTTCACAATGTGGTCCATCATTATAGGCCTTCTATCCCTGACCATTGGTGTATTTGTAAGATCTGGGAATGCCTCATGGGTGTGGAATATGTCTTGGCTTAGTGTTTTTGATGATTTCTCTATTTCATGGTTTAGTGAACTTATGGAAGGACTTTTATTTGATGCGCATGAAGATGATGTTATGGATATAGATTAAGAAGGATTAGGTTTAGGAAAATTTGATTAAAATGTGTTTGTGTGCTTTGTGCCAAATGGTCCACAATAAATCAAAATGTTCAAATAATTAAACTCCACATACTTTGCTTGGAATATTGTGAAATCATAGTATAAAAATATGTCCTATTTCAATTTAAGTCGAGATTTTTTTAAATCCTTTTCTGAAGGGTAATTCTATTCTTGAATTTGAAGGACCGAAGGAGGTACACAAACTTTACATGTGTATGTAAACTGTACTGCAAACTAATTACTGTGCAATGTGTAGAGCTAATGACAAAAACTGGAAATCTGGTCGGTTAATAAAATCTATCAAAATTAAATATTCTTGATATGCTTCTATCTATAATATCATACCATAGAAAATAAATTATAATTCGAGCTAGGATTTTGATATATGCAAACAAATATGATATTATATAAACCTTAGTGTTGTCAGATTTTGGATAAGTACTGGAAATTTGTATTAGAACCTATGGAAATGGTTTCTTCATAGAATGAGTTTTTAGCATGTCATGTGGTAAGCTTTTTTTTTCATTACCAGAAAGCGTTGCCTTTTGTAACAATTTTATAGAATGTTTGCTCATGTTTTCTAAATCCTGAGAGAAATGAATTTTACATCTCAACAACAGAGTGCGATTATTTTTCTATTTTTCTTTTTGTAACTAATAATGATGCTCTTTTGATTGAATGAGTTCCCGGACACAAACTGCCGCAAGTAATATATCCGAAAGTGAAAAATAATCATCAAAAAACGTAATGATAGAATTTATATGTATATGGAAATAGTATTTATTAGTTGTTGTTTTTCTTTGCATATAATGTAGATTTTTGTACATATTTGACGTTCTTAAATTAACACACTTCCGGACTCAAGTTGGCGTTTTCTGGTTCTGGAAGTAGTTCAATCAAATTGTGCAATTGGTACCAGGTACCAAGCAGAGCAGTAAGTCTTTACTATCTGTGTTGTATCGTAGGGCATTGGAGTGGATAATTAAGTTTTTATTGAAGGTAGGAAAACATGGAAATGCATTTACCAGTTAAGTTGTTGAAATCTTCATAGCATTGTTTTCTTCAAAATAGGAACATTTTAAGAAAGATGTAGGACATGGTTAAAGTCATTTTGCATCAGTAAAGGATGTACATATAACTTACATAGCACAATTAAACATACAAAAAAGCTATTATTTTTCATTCAGAAAGATTTCTTGTGTGGTGTTGGTGCTTATTTCTTTCATTGGTTACAGTTTGTGATGTTACAATCAGGTATTTTATTACTTATAAGGGAAGGGGGGGGGGCACTGGCTTTTGATGTCAGAAAACTGGAATAGTCAATATTGTGTGATCTTCTGAGTGAAAATTCTCCATAAAAGTTCTCTTTAACAACAAAGATGTCAACACATTGTATTATAATACAAATAAAAAATATTCAAAAACTTTTATTTTTTTATTCTTCAATCAAGAAAATTGCAGATTAGTTGTGATAATATTTACTGTACAATGATTACAAAATCTTTTCAGTAGATTCTGACAGAATTAAACTTCAGTATGTACACACATTACCTACAAGCATTTATTTCTACCATAAACCACATTGCATTCTTGCCAGGTTTAAGTCAAGCATATCTGCTTGAGAACAAAACTTAACTGTACACTGAAAAATTACACTATTTGTACTAAATCAGCTGCTAAAATTGTGCTACAATTTCTTTCTGAGCTTTATGTGCTTTGATTAAGCATAAATATTACCCTTTGAAAAAAGCAAATGAAGAGTCTCATATCAACTCAAGACCAATTGAATCACAAACCCCTAAATTCATACTAAAATGCCATTATCAGGTAAATAATGCTGTCTTGTTTTTAGGAGAAGTAATTTTATAAATTGATGCCTGAGGGTCTGAAAGTAAAGAACATTTGCATTTCATTTAATATGTTGCTTTCAATAACAAAACAAACTAAAAAAAAAATTAAACCATACACAACAAAAAAAAAGAGCTTACTTTTTTATACATGTTGATATACATCTAGTATTATAGGTTTGACACCACTAAATGTTCAAACTGCCCCTGAGCTATAGAAATATCAATAAAAATATTACAATGAGCTCAAACAGGAACATTCAAATCTATAAGGTACTAGTATTCATTATCACAGCTCCAAAATGAAATACAAGATACGGCAAGGACTCGACAAACCAATCACTATAAACTTTGATCTATACTTTTCTATGCAAGTCTTCAACGAAGACCTTTTTTTCTGTGTTGTTGCACATGATCTGTTGAGATAGTATAATGGGATGGGGGCACCTAATTTCCCCTGGTTATGCACAATCAAGTTTACCAATAGGCTTATTTCCAAAGATAGAGATCGTGTACATGTTCCATTCATGCAGTTGTCTTTTTTTTTAGGACTCATTGCTATACATACAGCATTGAACATATTTTGCGATGAGTCTGAAAAATGATAACTGCTTGAATGAAACATGTGCACGATCTCCATCTTTGGAAATAAGCCTAATTGTTAACTCGACTGTGCATGACCAGGGGAAGTTAGGGAGATTAACCAGGAGAGACATCTGAAGGTGCTGCTATACCATTGGTCACTTGCAGAAGTTTTTTAATATAGAATTGTAACTGTTTACAAATCAATTTTCTCTAAACATTAGAAATTCTTTTTATATTTGCACACTTGTCCATTCAACTAAAAGCATAAATACAAGGTCTCTTGAATTTTATACTGCTGCTGAGCATCCGTTAATCTATGACAAAATAAAAAGCAATTCTTCAGTTGAATATCAAAATAGCTCATTGTAATATATTTTAACATTTCTGTGAGCAAGATCATCTTTTAATTTCTTGTACAGCTCCTTTATAATTCAGTCAAGATTCTCTCCACAGAAAGCTCCTTTTTTTCCACTTCTGTCTCAATTGTTTTTTCACTTTCTTCTCTTTATAATGTATGTAAATTTACACTTGGTCATGTTTGACTTATAGTCAACATGGGTGAATAAGTGAATTTCTCTGCCGTAATCTCCTTTTTGCTGATTTAGCCTTGCATCGAAGTCTTTTACTTTTTTTCATTGCTTCTTCATTATCTGATTCATTACTACTTGTCATCGACTCTGATCCTGAATCTTCATATTTAGCATCTGATTCATAGGACCACAAACCAACACTTCCATCCCACTAGAAGAAAAGAAAGAAATAACATTGGATATTGGTAACAGTGTAAAATAAATAAATACTAAAATATATTTTCTGCATTCCCTATACTGATGACAGTAGGACATTGATTTTTACATTAAAAAATGAGTATAATGCAAAAGAAAACCTTTTTGCTTTAACAGCTATCTAATCTCTTCAATAATAGAATCATGAACATTATCAAAATAAATTCATCAATCACAACATTTTTGTCGACAATACCAAAAGAGTTTGGATGAAGCCCATTAACCTATCAAAATAAACTATTAATTGTTGATTTAAAAGGAGATTTCAAATAATGAGATTTTACTCACAGATGTACTAATAATTTTATGTTCAAATGGATGCCATGACACATCTCTCACACATGCTTTCTGTCCGTCCAATTTCTTCACAATTTGACCAGTAAGAGTATCATACACTGAAAAAGAAACATACAGACTTTCATAATAATAACAATAATAATATAATAATAATAGCCTTATTTTCAGAGCATGAACCTTTCAGCCTACAGTTGCTGATTTTCAATGGGCCCTCATACATTCATCTTTCCTGTATACATATATTCTAAGAAAAGATTACACAGCAATAA
The DNA here is from genome assembly GCA_033118115.1 of Pharyngocirrus eroticus. Classification (NCBI taxonomy): domain Eukaryota; kingdom Metazoa; phylum Annelida; class Polychaeta; family Saccocirridae; genus Pharyngocirrus; species Pharyngocirrus eroticus. Next base: position 5,497 of record JAVSBT010355516.1, read on the forward strand.
ATTCATTTTCTCCTATAGCATATAAATTCTTAACAAAAAATGTTCTGTGCACCTTGAATAAAAAACAACATTAGTAAATAATTAATTCATGAAAAAATCTTACCTATAACAGCACCAGTTGCACACCCTGTGTAGATGTACTTTTGACCTGTGGTATGCATGGGTGAAAACCTTGACCTCACCAATGTATGAAGGACACTATGACCTCTATAGGTCATAAGGGAAGTATCACCCGCAACAGATTTCCTTTTGCTGTATACTACAATAACAAAAAATCATAACTAAATGAAACAAAAAACAGGATTATGCAAATAGGTTCCCATTTATTCTATCTACTATAATTTAAGTACATGAAGCAGTTTGATTCATTTCATTTCATATTCTTGTTGCGCACAAACCTTTTCTCGGCACCTGCTGCCACCTATAATCCCAATTCTGTCTGGCTACTTCAGTTTTTGTTGCCTGTAAATAAGACAAAAAAATTAAATAAATCATTGTAAAATAAGCTAGCAATGAATAATTATCATAATAAAAGTCATATCAGCCCTTCAATCAAGTCACTATATCATTTCAAATGATACAAAATGATCAAAATATAAAAAGCAGTAAAGACAAGGCAAAATAGGCACATCTAAACATGTAGCATGTTTTGAACTTTCAATCTAGGATGCAAACAATAAAAATAGAACTTTGCTGATTTCTCAAAAGAGGGCCTAGTCTTTGATAGCAGACAGGCTTGTATGTGCTACCTCACTGAATCTTAACTGTTGTCAAAAATATATATTGGTGCTCATATTTAGGTATATTACAATATTATTATTTATTATTTAGTCACAAACAGCAGTATATGAATCCAAAGAACCTTATAGTTTTGTTAACTAGCCTTTCCCTATTTGATAATAATGACTTACCCTTTGTGCATCGTCTGAAGAGAACTTTCTCATATCCCATAATTTGATGGATTGATCTTTACAATTTGAGATCAAATATCTAGCATCACCCTAACAAAAAAAACAGAAGAATGGTCTCCATCAAATCTCATAATAGTCATAAAATGTCATCAATCCACATAACGGTCTTCAACTGTGATTAAATGCTAGTTGGCTTCACCAACAGCATTCAAGTATTGAAATAAATTATCGTTCATCCAAGTTTGGCAAGGCTTTGGGTTTCACTACAATCTTTTACACACAGTATTACACTCATACTTATTTAAGCAGAGTAAATTAAATTAAATTCTATAAATGATTGAAGATGTTACAAACTGTTTTGTGGGGATCCTTTTTTTGAGTCAACCTGTACATACACCTTCAACATTGCTATATTTGGTTCAATTTTTAAGTATTACCTTTGTATCAATGTAAGTAATTCCATCTGTATGTCCAGCAAATGTTCCAATTGGATTAGGATTTTCTTCACTAAGCATTCTTCTATCCCATACCTCAATAAAAAGAGAAAAAGAGATCTAGATTATCTGTACTTGCAACCAACAGAAGTGTTGTCTTGTCTAGTCATTTACAGCAAGATATTATCAAAGACGTTTTGTCTTGTCTTGTTATTTACAGCAAGATATTATCAAAGCCATGATTTTCTTATTCAAAAGAAGTATTTTGCACTTTTCCTATAATTTATACCTTTACTAAACCATCATCTCCTCCACTAAAAAGTATTTGACTTGAAGAATCTGCAAATGAGACAGCGTTTACATCATCTTCATGAGCATCAATCTGTAGAGATAAGAAAGTACAGGAACACAATCAGAATATGTTCAGGTTTTTATAAACCATATTCAAACTTCATACTTCCAATGAATGTAACATAAAACTATAATCTACCAGGATCTTAATTTTAAATAATAACATGTGCAATGAAACCTGAGGATCAGAATTCAGGTCTTACTGAAGACTTTTTAGTGGTCTAATAACAAGGTGGTCCTCTAAGTGAAGTGGTCTTTAAGAGAGGTTCCACTGTAATTTTTATGAATCAGATCATGCACGTAAGAGCAGTGTTATGTTATATTAATCTAACAACTCGTAATTATGTGTATGTATTGTTATTTTGTGTATATCACAAGTTTGATATCAAGCTGTTTAAATCAGTGATCAAGGTCTTGACAGCAGATTGAAAGTTATAGAATCGAATTTCACAATAACCTACCAATACAGTCAAAGTTATCAATTTATAAGTAAATACAAGTCTGAATAGGTTCATTTTTGAATTTATTAGCAAAGTTTCGCTGTTATTAACAACATCTTCAGGCAATAATTGAACCTATTCAGAGTGGCTTTTTTACTTCTTAACGTCAAATAATCAACTGGTACTGGTATTATCAAATTATCTTACATAATGCACAGATGGGCTTACATTAGACCATTATAATTCTGATGTACTTACTTTCAATGACCTTTCATTTCTTTCTCTATCATACACATACAGGTTTCCATCATTTGCCCTGCAATTGCAAGCACATACAAATATAGAAATCTAAGAATTCATTTATTCATTTTGATATTAATATAGTAAGCCTGCATTTTTACTGTTTTATATTTCACTGATTTAGAAGACATGCTTTCAGAAACTACTGCAATAGATACAAATTTGAGGATTACATTTGTCTTAAAAAGCTTTTCTTACAGTGATATGTTCTGCATGCAAACAGTACATTTAAACACATATAATACGTTTAAAACAAATGAATGTTATTACCCAACACATTATCTATGCTACCCACAATAGATATCTGTTTTATGGTATCAAAAGCATGAAATGAATGAATTTAACTGCATCCCTATAGTAGCCTTTTTTCATATAAGAAGTATGTTTAAGTCTAGTGCAAATTTAAGTGAACCCTCCTAATATCTCTCATTTAGATCTTAATAATTTTTTATCTAATGAATCATGAAATATGGTTTAATCATGAACCCCACCCCCTCCACACACAGGAATATCAATTCATTTAATGTACAGCAAGTAGACAGAAAGTTATCTTAAAACACTTTCCGTAAGAGCAAACATCAATACATAGTAATCTCCAAAGGGTATTCCATTCATTTTTCAATCAAATCCCTATTTTTTAAGAGAATTGTGCAAATGGCCAGAAACAGTTTTACCCAATTGGGGACATTTTTTATAAAGGTTTGACTATTTTTGAGAAGCTCCCTTACCCTCCTAATATCTCCTGATTATCCATGGAGAACTTGAGAGAGAAGATTGCAAATCTTGCTCCCTCAGGACATAAATGTAAGGCTGTGTGGGTGTCATGGTTACCATGTATATTACACAAATGAACTGAAAAATTCAAAATTTAAACAAATCATACATTTTTGAGGGGTTTACCATCCATCCATCTATCAACATTTTGGATATAAGTGAAACCTGTCTATAAAAATCCATTGCAAATTTTGAAAGCATTTATTTTCTGCTTGTTAATCATGATATAAACTTACATCATTTTTTTTCATAATTTATGATTGACTCAGTGTAAAAGTCTAAAGCAAACATGATATTTGTTTTCAATTATTGTTGCTTTATCAAAATCTAAAATGCTTCTCCTCTGGGTAGCTTTTTTTTGTATGACTACTTGCAATAGTTTCAAAGATAGTTAGGTTTTTCTTTTACCCTATAACTGTCTACCATGTAAGCTTATAAGAGGCTTACCCGCCTAAAATCTCTTTATTGTCCATGGAGAACTTAATTGAAAATAAACAGAAACTATTGTCCATGTTGGGGTTCAAGGATAAGGCATTATGAGTTTCAAAATCTCCATAGATATTGCATATATGAACTGAAACAAAAATGTACAGCTATGATATATATTTGAAGCATACTCATGGTTATCATTTTTAATCTTGGTAATTTTTTTCAAGATAACCATTAATGAAATGAAGTAAAATTAAAATTGAACTAACTGTTTCACACTTTTCACATCTTAGTGAAATTAATTTACAAGAGATTGTATTCTTGTTACTTGGCATTAGCTGCAAAGAGGTTGTCAAATACTTTAGAGGCTCTTAAAACTTATGAACTAACGAAACATTTCTTCATAATTTTCTGAAACTTACTTGCATCTGACCAACTGGAATAGATAAGATAATTTCCATCAGGACTAAATGCTGTATCTAGGATGCTCCATCCCACATCTCTGGCACGAATGGTTTTGAACAGATCAAAATTCCCATTGGTTGTGTCATATATTCGAACATTCTGATCTGTAAAAATGTAACAGTTCTCATTTTATTTAGCATACAAATTCAATGAAATGCAATTCCATTTTTTTCATAATTTAATGGTAAAGGAAACCAGCTTTAGTTTTAGTGAACAACATGACAGATTGCTGGTTTTATGGGAAAAAGATAAGTAACAGACTATCTAACTAACATACAGCTGAAAAGCACTTTTAATAATCTGCATTTTACTTCAGAAAGGGAGATAATGGCAAATTCTATTAGACTTTCAGTAATCTGTTATTATAAACATTTCATGACTTTATATGAATTCTACCTAAGATGATCTACACTTGAAATATTTTGATCCACTTTATTTGTGCATAAAAGATCTAACCTTGACATGCCGACAGGAATATGTTGCCATCCTCTGAGTAAGTTCCGCAAAACGCTTTCTGTGAATACCTTGCTACATAATCCATTGTGTTTGGAAGATAACTAGAGGAATAACAAGAAAATCATCCTCATCATCATTTGTACTTCCATACACTACAATCAATATTTTTATTGAACTGTTTTTCGCATATGCACTTTCATGAACTTATTGACCTTGCACCCTTTTGCTGTTCCATAATTCTCAATTATCTAATAAGTTAATATAATGGAATGTCAATCTTATTCACAATTAGAAATACCACTGTGTGAAATTTTTATCACATCATTCATCTACATTATATAGTCTGTTGCTTAACATTTATTATAACAGATATAACTTAATTCACTTACATAGAGCTGATATTACAAATGTCCCCTTTGGAAAGATTTTGATCTCCTCTTACACCAATTTCTCTCTGTTAAAAATATGAAAAATATTCTGTTCGTCAGAACCACATAGTAACTAACTACTGCCAATTAACTAGTTCAATTGGTTAATCTTTCTTTTAAAAATACACAAAAAATAGTTTAAAATACCCACATAACTCCTCACTTTTCAAAATTCTTTAATAGCACTGAAATATTTAAATGATAATTTCACTACAATCTTACTTTCATTAAGAGATGAGACAAGGTGTTGTGACATCTTTTTCTTGCTGTGGGGAGTTTACTTTGTCCAGACTGGAGTTCAATTTGTTGTTTGAATTCACTATCCTGTTGAAATGAAAAATAAAACAGGTTTTAATTTGAGTCAACACAAAGTGAGTGAAAAGGTGGAGGGAGCTTAGACATTATTGTTTACAGTCTAACATCTCTGTTTAATCTAACTCGAAATGAAATAAGGAGATTTTCAATTCAGTAAAAACTCTTGATCATTTTTAAAAGATATCTTTTGCCAATTTGTAAGGACTCATTTCCATCTATATAACATCTTTCTATTACAGTAACTTACATCCATTCTTTGTGTGTCTGGGTGTAGATCACATTTTGGTTGTCTGACTGGTTCATAATAATCATCATCGTCATCATCATCGATGTTATCATTGTCATACATTCCCCCTGATGCCAAAATTCTAACCTGACCACTGAAGGTGAAAAGAAACACAAGAAGCATACTATTTTAGAGGGATAGAGTCAAATATGTTAACATTTATATAATAAAAGTGTAAATATAATTTGTAAAGGCCAATTTTTCAGTAAACTTTCAATATGCAAGTTCTCAGAAACCTTCCCTACATTTACATATAGATTAATAATTGTCACAAAAAGTAAAACCCATCCCACACACTTTTCATATTGATGTAATTTATACCATAAAAGGTTCCCTAAAATTCTTGTAGTTGACTTATATTTCTTAATATTCTTAGACTGGAGGGGTCTTCGTAGTTGCATTTTAACTACTTGTGATAATAGCATACCCCAGACTAGTATTTGGAATATCTCTTCAGTGAATGTGTCTGTATCTGAATCACACTATAACTGTAGCAAAATAAATGTACCTCAAAACATTCTGCATTAGGAACCTACCGACCAGACTGTTTTAGCTCATTGTTTATCCCTTCAAGTAGCCAAAACATTCTAAATCAAAGGCTGCCGTCAAGACATCTATTTCACTATGTTAAAATATTTGATCTTGTCATATAAATTTGGTAAAATATAATTAAGTTTAAGTTTAATCATTAAAGAATGTGTACAAGATATATTGATTTTTACATAAGCCATGTCCCCGCAAGCTTACAAGAATTATTTTTGGCATGCACCACATCGCCAATCACATACACTTGGCTTTATATAATATACTCTTTATTGGTTCCAGTGTATACTAATCAGGAATAACTAAATGCAATGACAACTATTCTTAGCCATGTGTGAAAACCAATGAAGTAAACCTCTAACTAATACTACAGACACACATGCTCAAGCAAATATACTTACTTGGCAGTGGTACCAAATCTGCTAGTTTAACGATTGATATTTTCACTTCTATATTACAATAGTCAATACACCTGAGGGTGTAATTGCATTCTGGAGAATATTGTTACTGTTAGATTGGTCTGTTAGATCCTAGATTATATTATAAGACTACAGTGATAAACCATAATCTTTGAGAGAAGAAACTGCACAAACTCAATTTAAGACACGAAAATATATTTGGATATCCTCACAATGCTGATAATTGTCAATGGTAATACATTGTAAGAGAGTGTTATAACAATGTTATCAAGAATATGTTAATGTGATCTCATTCATTGATGTCAACTGTTATGAAACCATTTCTAAATCCTTGACCGTTTTGCTTTGTTTAAACATTTGACAATGCTAATTACTTGTAAATCATGCGTTTTCTCTAACCATGGCCGAAGTAAATTATTGATATACATCTATAAATATGGTTATCTCACCTTCTAATCAAATATGAAAGAATGGTGGCAAGATCTGGATCAGAGTCTGTATTCGATCTGGCCCCACTCCCAGACCTATTTTCCTCACCAGTGTCTTCGTCCATTTGTCGTCTGCGTCCTGTGGAATTTCTAGAACCCATGCAGGTATCAAGGAAGGTTTACAGAGGTATTCACAACAAAACGATGTACACTTTTATAGGTGTCATTAGTTTTCAATGTGATTTTCGTTTTTTTATCATCGAATTATGAAAGTCCACTGTGTTTACATCTTATGTAGGTCAAAAGTCCGAGAAAATGTATTGTCCTTCATTGGCTCAAAATAATAAAAGATACCACTTGATTTCACGTACAATGTGAGTAAAAACCTTAAATCTATCATAAAATACGTCTTGAATAATAAATCAAAAGAGATAAAAATACTACCAGAATTCAATAATATTCTGTTGAAAATAAAGTAAAAATAAACATATCAAATTGTTTGCTGCTGAATTAAATATGTCCGCGCCCAGTGTTTAGACTGTAGATGACAGCTGTGTGACAAGTGGGCGTGGAGTCATCGAACATCAATCAGTTAGTAATCTTGCAAAAATCAATGCAAATGTGAATCCTTGAACTTTTCAGTAATTGATTTTCAGAATAAGTAAGTTTCATACAACCTTATTTTTCAGAAAGTTGACGTTTTCTCTTGATTCTTTTAGTCGCAACTATTCGTTTTGTTTATTCACCACAAGCTGACAACCTAGTATCCAAAACATTTTTATGTAGAAAATAAAGCAAAGTGTCAGCTCATGTTGGCTACACTATACACTGTTTAACTATGTTAGTATATTGAGTCTGATTTTCGTCAAAAATAGTGTTACTTTCAGTTTCATACTAAGCCATTATTATCTTTCTTGAACTTTGAAGGAGGTTGGTCCGTTAGAAAGCAACACAAAACTAGTTGAACTAATTGGTTTGACCTGTTTTATTTACCATTTCAGTGGTTTAGGCATTTTGGGGTAACAATTGGTTCTATTTCCACAGTATTTTCTTAAACAATTACATAAAACTGGAAGTGATATATTTATAAGGATAATTTTGACTTCTTAAAAATGATATTCACTAGAGAATGTATATTCACATTCAGATGGAGCGGAGCCCCTGATTTATCTCCACCGGTTATGCGACTCAAGATTACAAATAGGCTTATTTTCGAAGATAGAGATTGTGCATGTGTATCATTCACGCAGTTGGCTTTTCTTATACTCATTGCTTTATAAGTTCAATGCTGTACCCCATCCAAATGACAAAAAATAAATTTAATGTTCTCAAATTAAAAAAACACTCAAAAGTTTACATTGATACCAATTTAATGTATTTATTACCACTTGTGTATTATGATTTTTCAGAAAGTCTTACAATGCAGAGACATGTCACTGATGGGGCCGGGGATACCAGCGATATTGGTATCACTGAATTGAAACTCGAGAAAGCTGTCAAGAAGACAATCCATGATTTCGAAACTTTGGTTGTGTTGGAATTTAAATCTAAAACCCCAGAAGCAACTGTAGAATGGATACTAAAGAAATTAAAGTCTGACAAACAACATGGTGGAGCACAATTACTGGCAAGAACCACCTTGAATGAGAAGCATGAAGTAAGAGAAAATCAATAAATGATCAGTTTATCAGAATGGCCTAGAATGCTGGCTACAAATGATGTATATCCACATCGTCTGTCATATACTATAATACTATAAACAGTTAAACCGCTTATAAGGCCACTCCAAATTGATTAGTTAGTAGATGGATTTTTTGGCGTACTGGCGGAAAATGTATTTTGATGAGACTACAACATTTTTGATTGATTTTTTAGCCTACATTTGCTATCAAAGCAATATTTTTGTTGAAGAAAAATTATCAATTGCAAAAAATTAGATGGCCGCATCAATCCACCAACTAATGGTTTTCTACTTGTTATATCAGATTCTTGTAAAGTTGTATATTTAAAGTCACTACAAGGGACTCCCATCAATTGGATGATAGTTGAAGGTAATGTTTGTAATTTACCCCAAGCTATATTGTTCTTTATTACAAGGAAACTGTGCTCCATATCTCTGCTAAAATAGAGCATCTATTGGTTGCTGCTGAAATTATGGAACTGAAGAAACCATATAAAGATGGAACATTGAGAGAAATCAGCATGGTAGATATTGACAGCTTTAAAAATTCAGGTAGATATTATTTGTTGATGTTTGATAATGCCTCCCTAGGAAATAGTCTATGGTAGTTATAAAAAAAGAGGTATAATTATCTTACTAAACTAACATTTTGAAACAAAAAATTATGTGAGGAATTTCATGATAAAAGAGAATCAACACAAACATTGTTGGAATATATCATTCTTGTAGAATATTGTCTTGGTTCCCTCTTCAACACATAACAGGTTTTGTGATATATTTGTGTATGATTTATAATAGGTGATAGGGAAAATTTCCTCAGTATGGCAGAAAAACAAAGAATCATTTTACATGAGATTGAATCCATCAGAGCAACAGATTCTGACCAACATATTGCAGGGCTTCCTGAGAGAGAGCTTTATAAAGGGCAAACTATAGGTGAGTTTATGTAACTATATAAGATGGGATGCCATATCTCTATACCCTTGTACTAGTAGTAGGTGCCCCAGAATAAAAAGAAATTTAAACAAAATCAAAGATACAGAAAAGAGTTCATCTATGGACATTTTGCCATTTACCCCCTTTTTACATTATGGTTAATGATGTAGCACATTTCATGAACATTTCTTTCTTTCTCATTTTCTTTCTCTTCTGGGCTCCTATTTGTAGAAGAGGGTCATTCCTACATTTTAGGGCATGACCATATTTAGATCCCTGGTGGTCCCCAGTTTACGTAGCATTCCGCCACATGTATTTATGATACATGTGTATCCCCCCTCTGGATATGCGACTGCGTGGGGAAGTTTATGGGGTGCTTACTTTTTATAATAGCTACGGCACTCTATTAATGTACATGGGGTCAGCTAACCAAGCCCAAAGTTGCTTAACTTCAGTGATTTTGAGAACTGGTGTTTCAACTTGGCTAAGCTGTAGCTCAGTATGACCATTTCTTGTTGGTTATGTTTAAGATCTTTCATTTTGTTTCTTTGTCAGTTCCTGAATGTGTAAGTAAAGGGATAATTGAAAAACTGTTTCCTCTACATGATAAAGAGATGCTAAAACGGATTGGAAAAGAATGGTTCCAAGAAATCAGAAAGCCTCAACCATTAGGTATGATTATCATGGCACTATATTGAAAGAATATCATTTGATGTGTATATTTTGATGAAAGATAATTAATCAGATGTTCTAAAGCTCTTACTTTATGTTAGTGATAATTTGGGAAGGGAAGTAAGCCTACAGTAATTTTATATTCTTTGGAATTTGTTTTGTATTAGGAATGTAAAGTTTTGTTTTTTTATGCTATAGAATATTTTTAAAGATGTGAGGTTTTATTCCTTTTCTTCTCTAATGTTTAATGATATGAATTGTGTGTTTGATTAAACTGTTTGGAGAAAAGGGGTTTGACTTTCATACACTTACAAATATTTCATTAAAATGTATGTGTAAATTGGAAACAAATTGCTTTTTTAGGTCATATATTCCACAAACTTGGAATTTTACTTCAAGTTAAACCATTTCATTTCTGTCTTTTTCAGATATGATTCATTATTATTTCGGCGAGACAGTTGCCATGTATTTTGCGTTCCTTGGTTATTACACCATGTGTTTAATTCCACCAGCTTTGATCAGTATTTTGTCTTTCTTTGCTCCATACAACGATGTATCCATGCAGATTTTTTTCTCGATCTTTAACATGGTTTGGGTCACAATCTTTCTGGAGGCTTGGAAAAGAAATTGCTCAACCTTAGCCTACAGCTGGGGTACCATAGCAGCGGATAAATTTGAAGAGGCTCGAGGATCTTACCATGGAAAATTATCCGAAAACAAAATTACAGGGCGTTTGGAACCGAAGTATCCAAAATGGAAAAGAATGTTGAAATATTATGGAGTGTCTTTTCCAATTGTTTTGTTTTGCTTGTTTGTGGCTTATGTAGCTATGTTGTGGTACTTTTGGATGGAGGACAAAGCTCTTGCTTACCACAAACTTCATGACAGTACACTAAGCGGAATTATTCTGTTCTTGCCAACAATTATCTACGCAGTGCTGATTACTGTCATGAACAGTGTCTATAGAAAGTTTGCCAAGGCTTTGAATGACTGGGAAAACCACAGACTCCAATCTGCTTATGACAACCATCTTATTGTCAAACTAGTATTGGTAAGTTTAGAGATTTTTCACTGGTTGCAACTTGTATAGTTGATAAGTTGCAATATCTTATATAAATTCAATAAAATATTAAATTTCTTCAACAAGCAACCAACAGTATGAGAGTAATAATTCCCACAAAATCTCTTAATTGCAATCTGTTGTACTTTTAAATCCATGTACATATGTATTATTGCATTATAATATACATTTACTTCTGAAAATGATTATTTATACAGATATTATTATATAATAACATCATGACAATGTCAGATTAAAGGTTTATATAAGAGCTTTTGAATGTCCTAAGACATCTTGAAGGGTATCTTCTATTCAAATTATACACACAAAATGACATTTATGAAAAACAGTACATTTCTATTTCTGAGTTTATACAAAAAAAATATCCTTTTCTTTGCTCCCTTTCTTTGCAGTTTGACTTTGCCAATTGCTTCCTTTCATTGTTTTATGTAGCTTTCTATCTTCAAGACATGGCTCTGCTGAGAAGTGTAAGTAGCAAAATAAAGTTCCATCTGCAAACTTAAAAAATATTCATATTCTTCGACTATATTCAATGAGAAATGACTGATCTGTTTTGCTTAAGACTGCTGAATTTAATGATTCATAGCTTCTTTTCTGTGCATGTAGTGTCTCAGTGCTCTTTTGATCACTCAACAAGTGATTGGACAGATTCAAGAAGCAGTGGTTCCTTACATCATGTATAAACGCAGGAAAAAAATGATCAAAGATAAATTCCAGAAATCAGACAGCACTGAAGAGTTGCTAATTGATCCTTTGACAGTGGATGATGAGTACAAATTACAGGCAGAAATTGAAGGATCCAAAGATGAATATGATGTAAGCGGAAGATTTTGAAATTAAAATATTTGTCACATTGAAAATGTCTGAACAAAAGACAGAATGAGCATAGGATCTTCAGTATAGACAGTATAGAATCCATAAGGATCAATAATTTGTTCTCTTACATATTTCAAGGCATTTTGATTCTATATTTCAGCTCATTACATCAACATACTTACACAATTTTTCCATGGCTTGTTGAGCCTAATTTTGGCTACTTTTTAAGTCTTCTTTTATTCACTTTTCTTAGGGCACTTTGGAAGACTATCTTGAGATGTTTCTCCAGTTTGGTTATGTTTTCCTGTTTTCATCCGTGTTTCCCACAGCAGCACTTTGGGCTTTGTTAAACAACATCACAGAAGTCAAGACAGATGCTTTCAAAATGATCAGAATTAACCAGAGACCTTTCTCTAGGCCCACATCAGGCATTGGAGCATGGCAGGTCTGTAACCATTCAAGAGTGTTTATGAACAGTAGGGATTGAGTTAAAGTATTTTAGACTCGCTTGGGTTTTTCTTAGGATATTGAAGTATCTTTTGTATTTTGGTTATTGCATTTTATTCATCAATGTATAGTTTAATTCAAAGACAAATACATTTTTAAAGTTTAATAGTAGTATATGCACAATTTGAACAATTACAATAGAAAAGAACTTTTCCTTTCTGCTGTAAAATTTAAATAGTAGTGATGTAATGTACATAAAGATTGGCACATCTAAAAAATGTTTTGAAATTAATATCCTTTAAGATAGATAGAGGAAACTTGTGAAAAAAATACTGTAATAATGTTCATATTGTTGTTGCAGATCGCATTTGAAATCATGAGTGTCATGGCTGTGCTCACTAACACTGCTCTGATAGCTTTGTCCCCACAAGTGAAAGAATTTGAACCAGACTATGGATCTGTCAAGGTGGTGCTTATGTTTGTCTTAGCAGAGGTAAGAAATAATCAATTTTGTGGGAAAATGAGCTAATTAAATGACTTACATGAGGACCTTTGTACAAATTGTTCATCGGCAGAAAGTTCAATTCACTTTTTTACCCTTGCTCCCCCTCTCATCAAGTGTGAGATGTGATGTTTATCTTTTCTATTAACAGACTGTATTTTGACTTATTTTGCTACAAATGCATTAGGTAATTTGTTTTTAGCCAGACATAACACATATTAGAAAATAAATTGTTACATTACTATACACCATATTTTTTAAGAGACAATAATTATACTATATTGTAATCAAATTTTTATTCAAAGAATTACAGTTTAATTCCTGCTCTTTTTTACAAATGTGTACAGTGCAATATCTATGGCTGTGAAATATGTTTTCTGCATAACAAGGCTAATAAATAATGAGTTACCATTGTTCTTCAGCATTTGATCTTGTTTGTGAAGATGTGTCTGTCGTATCTGATCCCTGATTATCCCGAGTGGGTAGAGACTGCATTAAAGAGGGTTGAATATCAAGCAAAACAAGCTTGGATAAAAGAGGTAGGTTATCTTGGAGCATACGTCTGAAAGTGGTATCTGTCCTTACCTTCTCAACAATGAGGTACCATTATCTTTGCCATTCAAGTTGACGTTTTTGGCACCACAATCTAATGTACAGCAAATAGTGCTCACCTTTACTAAAAACTCATTCAAAGTCCATACACAGAAAAATGAAAGAGAAAAAAACGCAATTAAAACTATTTTGAAATTGTCAACAGATTTACATGATTTCAATTCCTAATCCAAAACATTCTATGGACAAGGACTGGTAAAATTATATGATTGGATGTTCTTCGATAGTCTTGGTTCTTGGAAAGTTTAATAGAATAGAGGATTAAGGTTTGACAATCTTTTCATAAAGTAATTTTTCCCCCTGTCTTTGATTGCTTCAACAGAGGTTACAACAAGCCAAGAGACACTTGAAAGAGAGAAAAGCTGGGGCTCAGGGAGACATGGAAATAGAGAAAACAGCTCCTGAAGAAATAGGAGTTGAAGAAATAAAAGAAGACATCAAAGCAGAAATTAAGGATGAAACTAAGGAAGGGCTTAAAGATGAATAAGAACAAAAAAGTGATATCTAATATTTCAGGTCAGGTATGAAGAGTATGCATCAAATCTTATCAGAAAATTCAAATGGATTCCATTTTGATGGGGTAAACGTAATACTGGATAAGAAATGATTTTATCTTGCTGTAAACAAACGCTTTATTGATGTCTGTCCATTATGAATCTGATGTGAAAAGCTTTACAGAATGTTAAGTGAATTATTCTGTTTGGAACTTATTATTGAAATATACAGATTCTGTTTAAAATTTCAATGAAATCAATTCAATCTGGTAAATTCTAGCTCATTTCTGGCAAATTTAATTAGTCTGGTCAAACCTCTACTAGGTAACGGTGAGCTGTTAGTTAGTCAAAAGAAATAAGGGCAAGATGGGTTTATTTATCTGATTCCTTTAGCCCCATACTCAAATTAAAACATAGCTATAACAGAACAAATTTTAGAACACAATATCACAAATTTAGAATTTTTTTTTTGGAAAGCTAGAGGCTCTGTTTGTGTTATTGACTTTTTACAAATTGCAATTGGCAAAATAATATAATTTTCTTTCACAACAAAACCTTATGTCTTGCTTCAAAATAAATAGCACTATTGTTTTACCTTGAAACAGGGCCAGATTTTTTTTAGTTACACAATTCTACATCTCAAATAACTTTTATTTGACCTGTTGAAATTGTTTTATAATCAAAATGGCATGTGTGAAATTCAGGGAATTTCTTAGAAGAAAGTTAAAAATAATAACAACAGTTACACTTATTTTGATACAAACGATTGATTTAGATAAACGGCAGCTGAAAAGTACACAAATATTTTCATATTGATTACATGCATATTTTCACTCTTTTTGGCACATGAAAAGGGATCAAGTGTAAACAAAATTTTTTTCTTCAAAAAAACTACACTTGAATGAAAAAAAGTAGGAAATAAGAGATAATAAAACTAAAGTCAAACCAAAGCAAAACTCATTTCTTTTTTTTTCAGTTGCTTTCATTTGTGTAGCGTACAAAGGGATAAATCTGACTTGCCCTCACAGTGTTTGGAGTCTCATAATTTTTCAATCTTCTCATAATAACAAAAGTGTGTTTACAAATTAGCACTGTTATTGTTGTATGTTACATTATGGTCACAATTATACATATATATATTTTCACCAATGCTAATTTTTTATAATATAAGGTGTGTTTTTTACATATTTACAACAGTTATTTTGTGTGATATATATTATGTAGCTTTAACAAAAGTGTATTATGCTTATAGTGATAGTCCAATTTTTAGTGGAAGGTGATAGGGTTGTTTTTGTTAATCCCACAAGTAATCAAATGATGTTAAATATACTTAAGAATTTGGAAGCCATTTGTGGCGGTAGATTTTTGTGATTATTATTTATGAGCTGAGCTGAGTTGAGTTGGCTTGACATTGTTTTGCTTTTCATGAAATGGTGTGGTTGGTTGAGCTAAACAAAGAAAGGAAAATGTATTATGACGTAATTTTTATATCAATATTGTTGCAAGATCTGGAAATTCAAGCTCTCCAACATTAATTGATGTCAGCTCCTAATGAAAGGCACTTGTCAAAAAAAAAGGTTTTAATCATCTTCAGTTAAAGCAAGGAGTTCTGGTAAACAATTTGTGTACATGTCAAATACACAATGGTTTCCATGTCTTTGTTATAAAATTCAGTAAGTTGTTTGTCCATGGAATCAAATTTAAAGTGAACATTTTCAGTTTAGGCTGTATATTTAAATCCCTAATTTTTGGAGGAAAAAAAGCTGCAAAATGAAGCATTTATACAATTGTGATGTTTTAATTCAATGTATGTCAAATTTTACATGAAATATATGTGATGATTATCTAACCAAAACAAGGAAATACAAACATATGATGAAATAGAATAAACCGCTTATAGTTTTACCAGATTTTTTATCGGTAAAATGATTTCTGTATTTCAGTTACAGCTACTAATAAATCATATCAGAGTTTTATTTATCAATTCAAGAAATGTTGTTAAGAGTTTCTACTAAAGAAGACGAACGGATGTGTACAAATCAAGATATACTTGTCGTAAAAGGCATTAATTCCATCCAGGATTGAAGGTTACAACTTTGAGTAAATTGAAATTGGCCAAATATATTGTGATTATGAGTTAGTTATTTTGAAGAGAACAAATGCAAATCTGAGTGGGAAGCACATGTGATAGAATCTAGGTTAACTCTATGGAACTAGGCCAAGTCTATGGAACTAGGTCACTGGTGATAAAGTTTTGTGCTTTGATTGGTCACTAAATAGATCTGCATAAACTCTATCAAAGTCACATATCATCTATATGTCTTAAAATCTTATTAAATTAATTAATTGTGATCTACAAAATGAACCAATGTACTTTTATTTCAAAACTTTGCTGATTGATGTAAGGTTATACACGTAATTATTTGTTTAATTAAGTCATTCAGTCAGAATGTTTCATGAACAACTCCCTCAGGCTTGAATATGGATTTGTGATACCTTGCCAAGAAATTGATGCAATATTAGATTAAAGCTGATGGTATTCATTAATAGCTATACATTAAATACAGATATTGAAATATTGTTATGTGTATAATGCCAGACATTTTCTAGTTTTGAAAAAAGGTCAACATTGCTACTGTATTTTTTTTCTATGTTATATTATGTAGCCAGTTTTACTTTACAATACAAGGCAGATAATCTCCACACCTCTTGATTTGATTGGCAAAACAAAGTATCCCTGATATTTGATAGAGTGTCGATATTAAAATATTTTCTGAATTGAGAGGAGGTATGTTTCAGAGGTTGCTTACTTTATAAAATACACATTTTGTAGCTGTTCTGATTTTTCAACCTACATTGTATGTATATATCAAGGGTAGTTTTCCCCACAAACCATATCAAAATAAAGAGAAAATGTTTGTCAAGCTTATCATATTTTATCTCAATTGATACTTTGCTCTCTGCTCCTTATACTTTCCTGGCCCTTGTAATGAACTAACCCTCTTGTACTGCTATTTTGCTTTGCCTCCAATACACTCGACACTTATTCCACTTGGATGATAGATATAATCTCCCAAAAGTTGATTAAAGTGTGTGTCCAAAAGTCCCCTGTCCCCAATCTGTTTACAATTTCTCCCTCTTTAATATCTCTCAAAGCAAATAAAAGTATAGATATATGATTACAATACATAAATAAATTTCCTGGAATCCCTTTCCCATAATCTGCTTACTTCCTGAATTACAGGACTTGTGATGATCGCCTTGTGACAGTCAGAAGTAGTTCTCCTGTGTGATCTTGAAATACTTCCTTCTATGCAAGATGGTATCATAGTGGGAGTAGAATGCTTCTTGAGAGGATTACTGTGTCAACTACATGAAATAATGTAGAAAATATGTAATCTTCTTTGAAGCTTTATCACCCAGGAAATGTTAAATGGGTATCAGAAAAATTCTGGGAAAGTAACCTGCAATAGACTCGCATCATGTCCAGGGGGGAGTGACAGCTCTTGGTCGCTTGTGATAAAAAAAAACTGGGAATAAGCACCGGCCTTGTTGGCTCAAGTTTGGCTTTTTGAAGTTGTACTCAATTTCCCTTTCAAAAATATCACTGAAAATTCACATGGCCAAACCTTTTACAAAACAGGCCTGTATCTTATTTGGTTTTACTGTGCTTATAAATACCATTGTTGACATTTAAACATGTCAGCAATGGCTCCTTTTAGTGGAGATATAAATGTATTTAATACTAGAAAAAGACATAATTTTGACCACTGTATTCCTATTTCTCAAAAGCTTCAATCACAGTTTGAGCAAATGCAGAGCTTCTGTGGTTTGGAATGATTTTGAATAAACATGGATTTTTGTGTCATCTCACAAAGTCCTCATTATCTTAATCATCTATAAATGTCATAGGCTATTGCACCTGTTGGTGAAATGGTCTGGTTTCTTGCATTTTCTAGTCTGATACTGTGTAATTGTAGAATGAAAGGAGATAGAGGGTGTGTGTGTGTAAAAAGTATTTCAATCATTAAAAGATTTTTTTTTACTGAAAGAACTAAATATAGCACAGTATAATTTAAGCTTGATGAAGGATGTTGACAACTAATTTGTGGACATGAGCATAAACATTACCTCTATAAGGTAAATACTGGAGTCGAGAAGGGCAGTTAGGAGAAAATACACCTTTTATTACAATGCTAATACATGGGGGGCAGAAGCCTAATTGATTTAGACCAGGTTTCCTAGGCATCATGAGGACAGCAGTTCATAGAATAGGTAACAACCAAAAGGTTATCTCAATCTCTGCATGTTGAAGGGCTAGTATTACGAAATGAAGTTGTCATTTCTATGAAATGCAATCTTAGAAATGTAAAAGCTCATTTATCTTAAAAAATACATTTGTCCATTTTTTTAAATATAAAATTGTGCATTCCATGTTATAAGTTAGAGATGAAAACAAATTGTAATAACTCATAACATTGTTTAAATAAAATCGAATTAAATTTCAAGGTAATTCCAGAGAAACCCCTTCTCCCAAACAATAACAAAAAAAGACACAAAATCAACTATTTTTGTACAAATATATTTCTTTACTGCTTCACACAACAGTAGCTTACACTCAAGCCTATTTACAATATTTGCCTAGGGGAAGTTTTGAAGGATATCAACAAGTGAATTATGGGAAGCTTATAATTACATGTACATCATTTCATGACAATTGATGAATTCACAGTAATCTTTATGTTGAACATGAGAAATAATCGTTATATCAGATAGACATATTACTGTCATTTTTTAAAAGAGTTCCATACATGTCTATTCAAAGTTTAAAGAATTCTTACAAAAGTGTGACTAGTTGTCATTAACAATTTTCTGTTAACACAAATACCTGAATGTCAAAAGATATAACAAGTTGTACTTTTACTATGTACACAGGGAATAATTTAGTGACTCAAAACTGGTTAGCATTTTAAAAGAAATTTTGAGATTTTGATTAGCAGTTTGTATTTTCTTGACTATATAAATTCTCATCAATTTGATTTTGTAAATGTGAATATTTGAGTAGCAACATGCCATGGAAATAAAGATAAATTATTCCCTGGTATACAATTTTATAAACTTCAATTTATCAATATACTGATAATTGAATCAAAGAATGACTGCCCTGAGGCCATGAGATTTATAGTAAAATTTCTTGTCAGTATCAGACAATACTTCATAATATCAACATCTTTGTTCAAACTCATGTTTCTACACACAAATATTTCTAGCATCAAAATGAAGGAACATTATACAGAAATTTACTGCTACCTTTGAAATCCCATAGCCTACAGTTCTGACTTTCAGTCAATAGCGACAGAGACAGATAATTAGGGGAAAATAGTGCTAGCATGTAGAACTATACAATATCCAATTTAAAAGAGAATTAGTGTTGAGACAGAGTTGACAACAATCTTAGAAAAAAAAGGATCCAACTATATCATCTCTAGCAGTACATGTTATCATTTATGATTTCAACTTTTGTACATTTGGTTGTGAATGTTCTCAGAGACCAGCTCTATCCTAAACATTCAAAAGTAAGAAACACTGTTCATAAAAAAGCATTCTACCCTTTATATCAATTTCTCATGTCAGAATAGATAATTTTTTAAAAAATTAATCATAGACGTCTATAAGTACCACTATACTCAATGCATTACATAATACTGGCATATTATGACCCTCTATTTTGGGTACCAGGGATGTTTTTTAATAATCTGGTAAAAGGCAAAGGCAATATATGACATCAGACAACACAACATAACTGTCACATTGTGAGAACCTAACCGTGCAAAAAAACCTCTGTATAACAATGTTAAATAATTTTTCAAAATCATGGCATTCCTTGCTTGTGTGAAACATATATATTTTTTTTGTATACATCAATAGTACATTGAGCTACAGGTTTACCTATGAACTGTGTGGTAAATGGCTATATTTCAGTGACAAAAAAACAACGGATGCTATGGATAAATATTCTTGTCATGGTGCTTAACTAGACCCGAGTCTGGCATCAAACTATGTATACTTTATACAATCATTTAATTTCTTACATTGATTCATGTACGTACCAGTCAAATTAGACATCATGAGTAATCATACAAGACTACAAGTAAAAGCTGACTTATTCAGTAAATCACATTGGGGTGACTATGGTGAGGGTGTGTCTGTGTGTAAGGGTGTTGTGAGGTGAGTGTCAATGATGTTATACACAAATAAATACTAATCAATGTACAATTGTAAGCACATTCACACTATTGCCATACACACTTACACATTCACTAAACCTTTAATATACATACAATCATAAACAAGAGATACTTGTTTTCTCAATGATCCTGTGTCGCATAACTGAGATAAACAAATGCAAAATCAGTTTAAAAAAAGGAAAAAACCTAAAACTACCCCACAATATAAAGAGTTACGGGCATTAGTAAATAATTTAAAACAAAAGAATAACAATATAAGATATCAGATAAATAAAATGACAAAATTATCCAATGTCTTTGATCAATATTTTGACTCCTTATTTTCAGGTCAAGATATATAAGATACATGCATTAATTTACATATTCTAACCCTACTGTTTCCAGTCAGCTATATAAAAAAGAATTCCCTAAAATGAATATTCCTGTACATGATTATGTACTTGAATAGTTTTGAAATACAAATTCAACAACTAATAAACTTTCACACAAGAAACCATCCTCCCATCCTATTACACATCTTTAAAACTTTCTCTATCTTTCCTCCCTCTCTAAAAGTGAGAATGTCTCTATACACTACATGTTCATTAAAAATTCACAATACAAAATTGTGCCGTCAAGTTTCAATTTGAAATAAATACTGATAAAATACCTTCCTGAACAAAATTCCCATTCTAGAAATCCCTAAATACCTATTAGATCAGGTATCTGACCCACTCGCCCTTTTACTTGAGTTACCTATACCTGTACACTGTCACACCAATAGATCTGACATTATCATCATCAATGGGACGTCGCCCCTGATTTATCTCCCCTATTTCCCCCGGTTATGCAATCTCTATCTTCGGAAATAAGCCTATTCATAAACTCAATTGCCCATAACCAGGGGAAATAGGGGAGATAAATCAGGGGAAACATCTAAATATGCCGACATCCCATTGCAAATAACACTTATCAACAATATCAGGGGGGAAAGCATAAGATGAAAAAATAAATAAAGATGGGGTAGGTGGTTTAATACATATAGAGTAAAACTGAGTATAACCGAAAGGACCTTAATAATACATTATAGCTTCCTTGCAAATCAATTCATGATGATATAAATAGGACAAGCAGTTTATCAACCTGTCATACATCTTACTCAATAAGTGATTCATAATCAGATCAATCTTGACAAAAAAAAAAGAAAGAAAGAATACTCCCAGATCAATCAGAGACAAGTTTTACGACTGATTCTAACTGAGCACAGCGAATTAACATTTATACATTCTCCAGATCAATGGAAGGCAGCTTTCCAACTGGTTTCCCACTGTGCACAATCTGTAGATATTCAATTTTACATGATAAACTAGACCTAATAAACATAATATCATATTTCCTAGTAGTTTGTTAACTGGTAAAGACATATTTAATTTTTCATATCATGCTTATTACTACCAAGACTATGTTAACCATTCTTATTAATTATCTATTCCCCTGAAAGTGATTTGATATACCACAATTCAGATGAATGCTAATTGTTGATTGGTTAGACCAGACTGCAGCATTTTGTTTTGGCAATTGTTTCCACATCTACACCACATCTATCATCTTCCATGTTCCCATCAGCTCTTGCCACCAAACCGTTTCTATTGATATCTGTCTTGATTTTGGTTTTAGACCGTCGCCTGAAATGGATTCCTAGTTCTTTATTATTAGATCCCATTTCATCTTTTGTGTTGAACCTGTCCATCAAATCACTAAAATCCTTAGAGCGTACATAAATTGTTTTAGAACCTGTTCTTTTCTTATTTTCTTCATTCAAATCTTGTACATCTCTCTTGGGAGACTTTCTTACAGTCTTATGTGGGGTTGTATTGTAATCAGAATGAAGCACAGATCCATTGGTGCTCAACATGTATTTAGTGCTGTGGCTGTTGTCACACGAGTTACTTGTATTTGATCCAATGCTCAAATTTTCTACTTTATAGGTGACTGCTGAATGGCCATCGTCTATTCTACTAAGTTCTCTTTTACCTAACTGGACAGATCCATTTTGTTTGCCTCCTTGATGACCAGAGGATTTGTCTTGTGAACGTTTATTTTCATCTTTCTTATCTCTATCTTTCCTATCTCTGTCTTGTGGTCTGTCTCTCCTTCCCCCTCCACCACCAAGGGATCTACCACCACCCCCAAATCCACCAGGACCACTAGGTCCATCTGTATCACTGGAATTATCACTGCTATCCCTCCTGTGAAGTTTTTGTTTTAATTTTTCTTTTCTCTTACTTTCTGCATCATCTGTGTCGCTAGCATCAGAGCTGCTACAACTGGTACCCTTTGATCCTCTTTTTTTGAGGGACTGTTCATATTTCCTCAAGACCTCTGGGGAGACAGGGATAACTTTGGTTGCTTTAGCTGCCCCTGATGGGGACATTTTTCTTTTCAAAGGCAACAGATCTTCGTCATCACTCTCTCCTTCTTCAAAGATTTGATTCAAAAGCTGTGGTGAACTACGTACACTGTGTAGTGGACGTATATTGTTTGATCTTCTGGGAGCTGTTTTAGTTGGAGATTTTGAGGAGTCTGTACTATTACTTGAATCATCAGAATTATATGCATCCTCTTGTGATCTTGAATGCTGTAAAGTTTTTTCACTGGTGGGGTCATAATGCATTTCTTCTGCGTCATCTCCAAAATCTTCTTCAATTACACTACATATACGGGACAGGGATGAGGAGATTTCAGATGACATTGTCCGGATAGACATGGCTGAGGCTCCTTGGGAGATTCCTAGATGGGTACCTGGAGGGGACAACAAAGAGTCCACACTGATCTTATCTGTACCTCCTTGTAACTTATCTGATGATTTAACACTAAAAAAAAAAAGAAAGAAAAAAAGAATTCAAAATTGTGTAACATTTTACAAAATAACACATGGAGTCTGAATCTAGGCATTAACAGCAATATTGAAACAAAGTCTTCAATATATATGGAAGTTCTTAGATAATTTGATCAATCAAATGATGGTGTTTATGTTCCCCAAGTGCCTTTTCAAATATAACACCTTCTCTCAATGCAAAATAAAAAGACATAGGAAAAGATATGACTACCATACTGTCAAAAACAACTTTTAATATATTATTTTGAAGATGAGAAAGATATCCAAGTCCAAAATGACATGTGAAGAATAAAACATTATCAAAGTAGACAAAATACATTTAGATCCCATGCAAAGGGTATTTTGTTGTTCACTTTTATTGGAGAGGAAAGTTGGCTCAATTCATAATGGTCACTATAGAAAAATTTACAAGGCATCAGGGAAGAGAACATTAATATATTGATACAAACTGAACAAATAAATTCCCATCAACCAAACACACTTATCATAAAGTCAAAACTAAAAATACTTTAAAAACATAAAAAATGAATGTTTCTTGTAATTTTCGAATTTCAATCACCAAACTGAAACTGGAAAATCCCAAGATGAATCATACAAATTAAATAATATGACATATGATTATGAAAAAAGTAGGCATAGAAATTTGTGCTCTGAAAAAAGGTGAAAACATAGACAAATTATTATTAAATGAAAAATTGAAAGCAAACTTTGGGGGAGAGATGTCAAGCAAGTAGCTCAGAACTTGCTTTGGTTACTATGGTGACCTTCCTGGAATATTCTTGGCGTTGTATAATTGACCTATATAGACAGGCTGTGTAGTAATCGGTTTAAGTATCAAGAGGAATACTCTTTCCTTCTACATTTGACATCATAGTGTCAACAATGTAAAAAGGGAAAGAAGGTTTTTTTTGTATTTCCTTGTACAAGGTGCAACAGTATGTTGATAATTATATGTATTACCTTTACACTTATCCTTCACAAGGATGGGTGACAAGGAATTTGTAAAGGGTGAAATATAGGTTAAATCATAAAGGACTAAATCAATATTATATGATAAACCACACCTATCAAATTTGAACCAAATTGATGACTGAAAAGAAGACAAAAGGTCCAAATAACCTAACATTTCAAAGGAATACAATTGATTTGAAGTGAAATAAATCTTCCAGAGCCTAAATAAATCAGAGTAGAAGCATGTCCTTATATAAAATGAACAGATATGATATTCCATCTTTAACCAGTAACAACTTAAAATAATGATTTAACCATTCACCCTTTTGACCAATCAAAAAAAGAACGATGAATTTAAACAGATGGGGAGGGGGCTTTTACTTAAATTAAAAGGAATCTTTTGACAAAAAAAGATTGGTACCAGTCACCACATGGAATCCAGTAGAACAAAAAAAATATCATCTTTCAACCAAAAGAGCCTTTATCCTAGAACTGGTTTACCTGTTCCATAATTGCTACTGATGGCAAATCTTTGTCAGCTAATGACACAGCATTCAAAGCATGTCAATCCAAATTTGGTTTGTAGTCGAAAACTTTCATGTTGGGAAACAATGGGTTCACAATAAAAAGAAAGTGGGAAGAAAATAAAAGAGCTATAGAAATATGTTACAATAAAACATTGTCATATCAAGATATAGAGTCTACAATACTGGTATTTATCAGTCCATACAATAATACTCTTGAAAATATACTTCTACATCTGTGACCATAATGCCATTTTGACACTTTCCAATATCCATCACATTCTGTGGGAGGAGGTGTCTATATTTTCACAGCCATTTTTGCATGAACAGAAGGGAAGGAAATTGCTCATGGTTACTTTCTTCTGCGATATTCAATCATTTCATGAATGAAAAGCATAGAATTTTAGAAGAGTATCAGACATAGTCAAAAAAAAATCCTAATTTTTGAGAAATACTTTTTTCCTTATGTTCAAGAATGGCATTATGGACAGAGAATGGCTGTACTAATACATTTAGACATGCAAGGACTGCCTGCATTCACATATGCCAGTTTTGTAGAAACTGAAAACTGAAACACAACATTGAATAAGATAAGAATCGTCAAAGTGTAAAAAGTTGTGGCGTGCATGGTGAAATGGGTTAACTGAAAATATTCATTCCTCCTGAAAAAATAAGGGTGACATCTACAGTTCAATGTGTGTGTAAAACGTGTGGCTTTCCTCATAGGTCTCACTGAAACCAGTACCAGCTGATAATTTTACATTCATAAGCAAGAAAGCTACTCCGAATAGGTTCAATTATTGCCTGAAGATTTGCTAAGATGAACCTATTCGGAGTAGCTTTCTTGCTTAGGTCTCACTGTAGAGTGACAATCATGATATCATCATCAACTATGCTAGCTGGCTACCTAATGAAGTCACTTCCCTTGATACATAAAAGTTCATCCCCTACCTCGCTATCAAAGGATACATTTACGACTAGACAAAATATCTGAATAATGTAATTCCCACTTTCATATCGGCTGTCATGTGTTTTTTTTATGTGAAACAACAAATGACTTATCAAGAAACATTTATTGATACAATTCTCTCATATTGGAGGCCAAACTGATGGAACAATAAAAAATGATCTTTATTCCTACCAGTAAACTTCTCACAACTGTATATAATTATTCTACCAATTCGATTATTCAGCAAGGGGCAAGAATGGCTAGTTATGTCAGGGTACACAGAATTCAAAGGTAGAAGTGATAATCTTACATGTCTACTGCTCTTTGATTACAGGAGTATAATTAATCAAATGGACACCCATCAAACATTGCCATTGATAGCCAGAAGGTCTCTCAATTATACATGACTTTTGACAACAATATCATATTCATAGATAATTAGATAACCATATAATGAAATAGGTTCCTGATTTCTAATCAACATTTTGGTTAATATATCAATAGAAGGTAGGAGAGCATCACTAATGAAATATGGACACAGATTAAGAGTGGGAAACAAATGACAAAAAAAAATATGAAGAAAACTCTACCGCAAAAAAATGTGTAAAAAAAGAAATAAAATGTGTGAAAATATAATCATAGATTTTAAGGAAAAGGAAGAATACTAGCACATTGATTATTTTATCAATCCATGTCCGTCTTACTCTGCCTGCCAGACAAACAAAAAATTGGCCCTTTCTTTCTTGCATAAGAAATTCTGCGGCTGATACATAATCAGTTTCTATAGTAATTTGCTCCAAGCTATTTTGGCCTCCAACAACCACCAACTTATGGTTAGACAACAACAAGAGATAATGACCTGAACAGCTACAGCTTCTTCCCCTTGTTAACCTGGACAGACAACGGAAACCTTTTTATGTCAAATAACATGAAAGCTGGCAAAAAGGCTTAAGAAATCTATGCCATGTTTTCAGCAAATTGAGATTGTATGATGGGAAAAACCAGCTCATAACACTTGCGATAAAAAAGTATGAAAAGAAGGTAGGACATTGACAATATAAGACCTTAGCTAACTGTATCAACATTTCTTTTTTTAAAAAGGGCGAAGGGGAGGTGGACTTAATGAAATGAACAAATGTTAATGACATGAGATGGGAGGGGGGGGGGGGTTAAAGGAAGAAACGCCTCTGTAGAAAAGAAGCAAATTCTTCAGAAAGTTCTCTTTAAACTTGCAATGGATTAAGTTTAGGCTGCAATATTCTCTTGTTTAATGAACCTAAATATTTTAATTTTCCTATATTTTTTCATTTACAAAATACAACAAAATTTTAATACAGATTGACAATAATGTGAAAACACTTAACATCACCAAAAAAGGATGATAATTATACAAAATATTCAATACATGTATATCACATATAGACTAAGGGAACTTTCAAATGGTTTTCCCATTTCTTCTTAGCTATTAGTCTCATCTATCAACTGAATAAAATGTGCAAATAGTCAAACAGGAAACACCGAGAAGAAGATGAGTGTGTGTGTGTGCAGATATGAGAAAAACTTACTTTTGATCACATATTATTTGCTTCAAAAAGTTACAAAAAAACAAAAAATAAACATCTGGAATCATTAAAATGATTCAAAAAAGTTTAGGTGGCTCTTGAATTGGTAATTATTACTAATTATCCAACCCACTGGGAAAGTATCCTTTATTGTCAATAAGAAACAATGAAATATTTCCCTTCATCTGCTTATTCAACCCTATGTAACGAACTTATGCTAAAACATTATCTGATCTGGTAATTGGAAGTCAACTCCATACACACCAACAACAACAACTACTAGTAATGATTTCCATTTATACAAATGTCATAGTTCTCATCTTCCATACATATGCAATTGGCCAGGAAATAATGACTTCTCTAATATGGCTATTTAAGTTGTAGATATGCTAGAGATTAATAAAGCTATTTAATTTCTTTACAAATTAAACTTAGGGTGGTTCGGTGCAAGTTATAAACAAACGTAATAAAGAAATTCTTTCTTGAATCTTATCACAATTCTGCCCTATAATATACAAAGACTAAGAACAACACTGGAATGGTTTGAAGCAATTTCAAGCAGAAAAAAACAGGCTGACCACACAAAATGCTGTGAATGAAGACAAAGATGTCAGACAAATAATAATGGCTGCAAGTACAGTCACCCCCCCCTTCTACCCACCCATCCCACCCAAAAAGAGCAAATAAAATACAGAATAATGTGTCTACAAAACATAATGAATCAGAAACAACAGAACTGTATCAAGAAGAAAAACCAAAATGAATACATGTAATTGGCTATGAAGGACTGCCTAGTAGTATAGAAAGATTGCAACAAAAGATATGGTATGGACATCAAAACATATAATCACCCTAGCAATTCTACTTCAAAACGTATACATGTGCCTTGTTTATGTAAACACCAAGGATGAAATGGAAGAAATAACAAGAGCAGTAGATTATTTTTTACATTTATGGTTGTATTTGACAAGGTTAGTGAGATTTTGACTATTCATCATTGTCAGACAGACAAGAATTGAAATCTTTCAGTCCTCTATCATTCATAACAGATCCTCATTTCGATAATAAAAATGGCATGCAACAACCAAGCCTTCAATCATCCTTGGTATTTCATTAACAATCATAGGTGATACTGCAAGTGATTATTTTACACGGTTCAATGGTGGGGATTGTGTCTGTGTTACTGTACCCTCTCTTTGTGTACCATGCTAAAATGTGAGGTTCTATATTTACCATTCACAATTCTGTTTGGGATCATCACAAGTGCAAGTAAAGATGATACCATTCACAAGTTTTTGTTTGGTTCTAGGCATGTAAAATAAAGAAACAACATGATTAGCAAAACTATCATCTCTGACTTTGCATGTGGAGGTTTTTCAATTGTTATTCATGTTTTCTTCCAGCCGCAAGAGGAGGGCAAAGTATCTGAAGAAAAGGAGAAAGAATTGAGAGAAATTATTACTTTTATCACAAATTGTAAAACTAAGACTGCAGGCTGTCCGTTACCTAGAATTACCCAAACGTTCTCTTGTCTCCTTCAGCACATCACAAACCATGAATGTTTCCAGAAAGATTGGCACCATATCCCATCCTTTGAATTAACAGAGAAAAACAATGTCTAGAAATAGACTGGTGTCTGATCTATCAACTGAATGTCATATTCTATGTGACAAATTTCCTCAGACACACAAATGACAACTAAAAAAATCCACTTAGACCCTAGGGGGATTATATTGTCTGAATTATTTCTTTAAAGTCTGTAGAGAGTACAATGACTTCATACTGCAGAATAATGCAGAGACGAAGATGGTAAAATTAAAAAAATAGTGTTGAACTACAAGAGAGAAAAACAATTTGTCTTATCTTGATATTCAGGAGCTTTTAAAAAGTCTTTTTATAAGGATCTCTCAAATAATAGCTATGAACCAACTTTTCTCAATAATACTCTTACTCAAATGCTTTTTAAATGGACATATATACCATGTTTGTTCCTAGATTTCTGGTCAACAACTAAACTGTTTTGGCCATGAAACAATTTTTAAATGAATTGCAAATTTAAATCAATTCAGCCATTCTACATATAAATGTTAATGATATAATAAATATAGCAAGAATATGGATGTCATAATACAAGATAATTTCTTTAACCAAATTCATCCCAAAAGAATTTGACAACAATAGAAAGGTTTGTTTTTTATTGGCTCTTAATCAACTAATCTATGAATCAGTATATTATGTTGACTATAGAACTCCTGTGAATAATATTATTAGGCCATTCCAATTTGATATAACATCAAGTATTGGGCCAGTTAGGGGATTATATTTTTCTTTTTTCGTATTTCAAATTAAATTAAACTTCACCCTGCTAAGACGATGGAAAGGAGCAAGGTATTAAAATGAGGTCCATTGACCATTCACCAATACACAATCTATTATTTACAAAGAAGCCTTGAATGTTCATTACACAGTAACTAACACCAAAAAATACAACACATGTTGTTCTGATTCTATTGCTACAGAATATTCCGAGACGCCCATGAAGTCATAAAAAGCCCACCCTTCGGAGAAAGAATCCATATAACGGCAGATTGATTTTTAATCTGTTGTCTTCTGTCAGATTGGGAAGCTGTATAATAATTGAAAGTTTGGTAGAAAACATAGGAAGGTGTGGAGCTGTTACATAAAAAGAGAAAAAGAAGGGGAGTATAAACAATTATTCCGTATGCAGGCAGTTACAAAATATTTTGTCATTGCTTTACAAAGCTTTTCGTAGCTGTATCAAGTAAAGCCTGTATGCAGCACATGTTTATTAACTTTCGCACAATTAAATTCGCATGAACACGGAAAAACTGCATTTGAGAAGTCCAAAGTTGGTCAAGCACACTTGAGACTACTATGAGGCTTATAGAAGTACAAAGGCATTGGAGGAAGTATATTCACGTCCTTCTTTTTCAATACGACTGCAAAAGTCATTACACTTCAGTGTCAAAATCACAGGAAGCAATGTTATTGTCTCTTTACCTTTTCTTTTGTTAATGATCTTTACTTAAAAGTACTGAAATCGAACATGTCTTTGTCTGTACACATCTTGCCAAACAAAGGAATGATTTTAAGACATTTATAGTTAACACATTTCTATTACAGGAATAAAGCTTTCTTTTATTAGGAAATAAGTGGTTGGTCAAACTTAACTATAAATAAAATGGTAACAAGTCCAATAAGTTCACTTAACTGGCATAAAATATTTACGTAAAATTGAAATGTAAAAGGTAGATTATAAGTATAAGAAGAGAGAGTAAATTGTGACAGTTTAGGATGGATGATCTTCTATTGACTTGGAACATTTCTAACATCAGTATTAAAAAAAGAACTTATTCAAGAGATGTTGAAAAAAGGATTCAGGAGCTTGTGTTAGTAAATTGTATTTTCAATCTTCTTTTGAAACAAACCAAGGATTTAAGGATATTGGATTGGTTACAATCTGATACTTTAGTACTTAATAATGGCAGTACCTATGACCAAAAACATGTTTACTAAAAAAAAATCTTCACTGTAGATAAAGAAAATACTTAAAATATATAATTTGTGTACATATCCTTCCATCAATTTTCTAATATTGAAGGTCTACAAAATCATACAGATATATGATGAATCAATCGGAGAAGAGTGTTCCATCAATACAACAAAGTCTTGTCAAAACAGATGATTACCAAGGCAGACATGTCATACGTCATTAGACACAAAAGACAAAAATAAACCCACACCATCAAATGATTAGTAACAAGAATTGCTTTTCAAGCAGAATAACAAGGCCATCAGCAAGACACTGACAGGAGTTCAACTTTATACAATATACATCTACAATTGTCTCAAGGAGAGACACTTTTTTAACAAGCAGTCTTTCTAGGAATCGTGCAAGACCTCTCTCAGAGAAAGCAACTACAGTCTAGTCCAATGATCCAGGAAATCTTTCATTAAAAAAAAGGAGCATAATGACAGAGAAGTCATTACTGAAGGCAGGCAAAAATATTCATCAAGAAACCTTGATATGACAGTCTTCATCAATTGAACATTGAGATAGGAAATGTCATACATTTCTCTTGCATGACAACCATGTCAAAAGAAATGCAACTCTTTTCCTTTCAATGTATTGATTATTTTTGCCGTTAGATTCCAAAAATAAGGAACCATTATCTTCTTACATATCTTAAAAGAACCCCAGAAAGTGAGCAATGTGAGGTTGTCAAAAGGTTCCTTCCCCTGTATACATTTTCATGAAAGCCTCAATGGCAGACCACAATGCAAGTCATTTAGTGCTTCTCCTAATGCATTGGACCAAACTGGTAAATTCCAAGCTACATTGGGTTTTAAATGTCATTGTATCAGCAGAAACACTCTTGTGAACATAGAAATCCCTCAAGCCATAAGCTTTCCATTAGTATGTGAGACGTTCTGTTAGTTATCGACAATAAAATACCATTTCAATTCTTTCAACGATGGTGGCCCAGGAGAAGAGAAGGCATAGAGCCATAGATTATGAGGTTCACTGAGTGGACATTGAGATGACCATGCAGGGAATAATTCAACTTATCAGCAGAGCAGTTGCTACTCAAAATTGATATCCTGTTAATCAAAATTCTAAAAACACTTAACCTATTAAAGTCACTACATTATTCCCTGCTCTGAAGTTATCTTCTAACACAATGCACTCTGTATTATGTCTTCAATTTGCTTAATTAAGAGACTTCTTTTTAAATTCATGATGTTCCTACAAAGATTGTTGTATTTCTTTTCTATATGATATCCAAAATAATTCGATGCTGATCAAAATCTCAAAAACAATTATCACATCATTCTTGGAATGGAAGTTATTTAAATTGTCATCAGTTTCTAAAATGCTTAGCAATTTTGAATTCTCAATCAAGATTCTATACCGTACCAAGAATCATCAATCTAATCATATATTGAGACTTTTTATTTAACACATTTAAATATAATTGTTCATGGCATTTCATACTTCACTTTTTTTCTAAAGGCACATGATCACTGCATTAAAAACTGCAAGAAAAAACTCTTTAGAGAGGCTTGAATCTACCACAAGGCATTGATTTTGTGTTCATTCTTGACTTCCTTTGAAATCACTTAAATATATAACATTTAAAGTCTAATAATCTAAAATTTATCCTTCCAATTAAGGAACAAAAAGAAAATACAAAAAGAAACAGCAAATGTCAAAAACATGAACAACAAAAGATTTTTTTATTTTTTTTTCTAGTATTTATATTCCACCTTGGTGCTGTTCCTTCCTTTCCCTTTTTCAGGAAGACATGAATATCTCGGCTGCTCATTCTGAAGTATTTTTTTTCACTATTTGTCATAGAGGAAGACCCACTATGGGAAGAACTAAGGAAAAGAAAATTAGGATCACTGATATATTGGTTGGGTAAATAACATTTAATGTTGCACAAGGGGCCAAGGAAAAAACATCAAAACATTAGAATTTGTTTATGAATATGTTTTGAAATAAATAGGTTAAGTCTCCAATAGATTCAATATAATTCCTATACAACTGTTGGATATCATTTTTATGATTCGACTTGGCTTACTTTCAATCAATACCTCAGTAAATATCAGTTGTGAAGAGCTGGAGCTCTTGCTTACACTGATTCTTCATAATTAACATTTATTTAATAGCATTCATTTATTTGTGTTCAATGATGACATCAGGCCTGTATGCTTGAGGCCTATGATTAAGTGAGATCCAGTCCAGCAGAACTTTCAAGTATAACAGTGTCATTTTTTGACTGAACAAGAGGGCTTTGTCAAAAAAAGGCTTTCAAATTCATCTAAAATGTGGCTATTGGCAAGTGCAAAGGGTGCATTTAAGCAAATATATTTGATCACAAGTTGATAACCAGAGTTACATTATAAAACAAATAAGATGTCTTCTCTTACCTAGGTGACAGTGCAAGTGGGGCAAGAGCAAGTTTCGCATCTAATGTTGAGTGTGGATTTGGAGACTTGGGCAATAATGCTGCATGATTTTCTTGCTTTTTTAAACGTTTCTCTGCTAGGAGGTAGTATGTTGCAGTAATGTGATTATATGCATCCTTTTCAATGGATCTGCAATGGAAGTAAAGTAAACTACAAACACTGCTGTATTACAATACATCAGTCCCTTTAAAAGTGGTAATTACAATCTACCATTTTTCACTAAATGCATTCTCAACTGTAGTTCTTTACTTACTTAACAATTTCTTCTTTAGGAGCTATTGCCCCATCCACCATACGTTGTACAATGTGATTATGGTCTTCTTCTGATAGTTGTTCCCTGGAGATCAGGGGTAAGAGTGGCGCAGGGGCAGTCTTGCCTTGAGTCACCCATTTATGATTCCATATGAACTCTAATGATGCTCTCCTTCCTGGATCCCTGATTAACATTTTCGACACGAGACTGAAAAAGACAAATTTTGTATTTTGTAATTATTTTCTTTAACATGGAGTAAGCAAGGTTACATCATGAAAGCTTATATGTATTTGTCAGTCTGTATTGGCATGATTATGTTATATCTCTCTGCCACAAAGACACTTATTTATGTCTGGACATACACCGCCCACCAAAATTGTCTATATTGCTCGTGGATTCTCGATGAACTCTTCTCATGAGGATAGCAGAAAACTTTTAACAGACAAGGTCCTCCTTTGATTAGGCATCAAGTGTAATGTTACACTTAGATACCAAATTTGCTGACCCTACATTATGATATGTTATCATCTAATTTAAGCAATTTCTTTAGAAAACCTAAACGCTATCTTTGGTTATTAAGATCCCCTAATGCATTATATAATACCTGCTTACTCTAGGTGAATTGTGTTCTCATTTTCCTGATACTACCATTCTAATTTACCAAAAAGCAGTGTCTGTGAAATTCTAACACAAATTCTCATTAATGTACTTTTCTCTGACAATCAATTAGATGAACCACTCTATCTGATTGTGTTTTCTTTTGCTCTTTTTTTATTCATTCTTTGCTTTGCTCTTTTTTGAAGAAGGGTAAGTTGTGAAGTGATATTTGTTCCCTGTCACCCACTTCTCATTTCACATATCTAGAACAATGGAAGTATGTATCCCTTATGTAATCATAACATCAACAATTAGATATTTTATGTTACTTATGGTCTATGCCACTAAAATACAACAGCCCTACTTATTCTCACAGACATGTCAATCATTATCTATTATACCATAGTTTCACAAAACAAAATTAATTAAACTTGCTATTAAGATGGAAAAAACCATTGAAATTACTTCTTGCTTACGTCGCAGGAAAAAAATGTCTCTTTACAAAACTGTCACTATCAGGTGTCATTTCAATAAAGTTCACATCACTTATATGCCAATTAAAGAATCACTTCAAACAGAGTTTGCTTCACCTTTTCCTTGAAATAAACCTACACACTTCCTATAAGCAGTTCACAGATTAAATGAATATCTTTTTTATTATAATAAATATGCATCCATGGAAGTAGAGAACAGCGCCCCTTTGCAATTTTCCATGACTTTCTCTGATTAATAATCTAGCTAAACATAGCTGTTTTTTTTATCTTCATTCATATTTCCCCTTAATTAGAATCAAACCCAAGTAATTTGTATAGAGCATAGTTATCATTTATCCAATACAAATGTTGATTGGTCTGAAATGGCGCATGCATTCAATGGAATCGCATATTAATATCTGTATCACATGACCTAGAAGTAATCAACCAATTTCCATTGAAGCTTATCATGGCAGATCAATTACCTAGATTCAAAAGTAATTCAATCAGAACCAGATTGCTTATTATATCAATGGAGATCATATATCAATTAAAGGTACAGAGGCTGTGTTACAAAAAAAGTATAATGTAAAATTAACAACATAAGTCGAATAAGTTCAGAAGGCCTGTTAACAAGATATTCAAATTGACCCAATAAATAATTGTGCCCCATAAATACCAGCTTATGTTTAGATATTTACTGTAAAGCCCCCTCCATAGCGTGGAAAAAATAGCTCACTTTTAAAAATGGTTGATCAGTAATTGTGTGTAGAAAAGAAATATGTTGTTTCAATATCAAAATGCAAGCTAGAACTCTGTTGACTGAACTATTTAGTTTCTAAGGCATACAGGTACTAATACACTATTTGCTGTTATTCAACAACATAGACCTGAGTACTGGGTTTTTGAAAGGAAATGATTTGTTGTGATCACTTTAAAATGATACAAGGAAGAAATTGTATGGCTTTCATTGTTCCAGCACATATTCTAAAAATAATAATAAATTACATTTATCTATTTTGAAAACACAAAATGAGTAACATAATAAATTGATGACTTACTCATGACATTCAGGCGATACATGACTTGGTACATTGTATTTACAGTCCATAATCATGGTTAGTGTTTCACTGTCATTTGCTTCCTGGAAGGGAGGTTCTCCTGTTACCAGCATATAAAGTATTACACCAAGGCTCCATACATCTAGAAATTGAAAAAAAATCAGAGTCAAATTAAAGTAAGGAACAAAACATTTATCAAGAAAATGGTTAAATGGTAAGTGTGTTCCAAGTAGGCTATTTACGCAGAAAACTACCAGAAGGAGAGCCGACAAATCTGGAATGGATGCAAGATATTTAAAGCCAAATTAACTTGAACCAACTTAAAACCTTGAAAGGTTATGAAGACATCAAACAATACTAGTTAACGCATAATATATATGGGTGTTTTTGATTGGTTTCTTTCTTTGATGGGTAGGGAGTCAATTATGTATGCTTTAAAGTTGACCAATAAAGTCATTTATATTTTACCATTTATAAGCCTTTATACAAGAAAGAAACACCCCAGCATATTCTTCCCACATAGAAAAAGTTTCCAAGATATAAATGACAACATTAGACAGCTAAAAATCACAAAATAGACAGAAACCTTTTTTTTAGTCTAAATGCAAATCTGCACCATTTTCCATATCCTCAACTCCTCTCTTTTTCTCTCATTCCACATGAAACTTCCAATTTCCATTTGATTTATTTCATAATAATCTCTTAGCCTTGACATTTTCCTATTCCATATTCCTAGAACTAGGCTCACTTTTAACCTGGCAAATCAAGACTCGAGAGAATACTAATGGGGGCCTGATCCTGATTGTGTATTCCTGCCATTGATCAAGTTTTCTCTAGTTTAATAGTTTTACTTCAATCAGTCCAAAAATGACAAAGTTAGCTAGGTATTTGAGGCCAAAAAAAAGAAAAACATTCATGATATTAAAGCCCAGATAAGCTGAAGTAGCAAAACAAAAATCAATGAGATTATAAAAAAAAGTTTGGAAAAAATCACACA
This sequence comes from Pharyngocirrus eroticus, assembly GCA_033118115.1. Lineage (NCBI taxonomy): Eukaryota > Metazoa > Annelida > Polychaeta > Saccocirridae > Pharyngocirrus > Pharyngocirrus eroticus. The sequence goes on from JAVSBT010355516.1 coordinate 42,204, forward strand.
TTATTTTTTAAATTATGATTCAAGTATAAAGAGGCATGTTATGAATCACAATCTTTTTGACCCCATTAAAATCAATCTTTTTAACCGAATTTTCTATTTCTATTTTTCGTCCCATGTTCTACTTTAGCAAATAGTGCTTTTACTTCTACTGTCTATTTCAGCTGTGCCTCTTCATTACCATTTTGTGCTGCCTATGCTAATTTCTTCTAAATTGACTTGTGTGATTTTGATTACATTATGGGTGAATTCCTGAGGCCTAAAGACAAAGTATCTGATCAACCACCATACATGGCACCAGACAGAAATTGCCTTTAATCATGCTCCTGAAACATTTCTGATAAACGTCTATGTGCCAAGTAGCCAGCTATCTATTTTAGTTCCATGAAACGAAATGTATCAAAGGTTTGGGGATAACCTTTTTTTTTTACAGAAACAATGGCTACAGTTCTTTTGGAAACTATTAAAACCATTTTTTTCCATTTTCCATTAAATCCCTTAGGTTTAGAAGTGTGTCTAACCACAACACATATCCATATAAGATTCTAAAAGTATGTCTGGAAGCAAATTCATTTGAAGTAAATAAGTCAATAAATTAAATCAAGGGGGTCTAATCAATTCCAAAAGTGTGCCTAACAAGAGCCTATGTTTGTGTTGATTCTAAATAAATTGACACTTCAAGTAGAGAATTTCATGGGAAAACATACCATCACTTTGCAAAATCCTAACATCACAAGGCAGCAACCATAATATAACTTATCAATACAAAATAAAAAGTTTGTCTGAACTTAGAAATCTTCCATAAAAATAGTGCTAATTAAAAAGCACCACACATATAAAAGACTTCATATCCATTTTTCTGAATGCTGTTCTATGATCTTGCTTCCTAATAACTTCTTGCATTTATCAAATAATCAATGCTTTATATTAATGTATTGATTTATTGATGAGATCAAAGAAAAAAAAAACATGTACCAATGAAGAACTTTGATGTCTGGGGAAAAAATCACCATCAAACTAAGAAAAGAGAAAAGTTCTAATTTCAGACACCCACCAATTTCTATATTCTCTATGCTTTCTGCATTCATTTGCAGATTTTTTTCCCCCTGCAAATGTGATAAATAATATCACTAAGTGTGACATGAGCAGAGGTGGACATTGCATGCCATCATATGAACTGTGGAAACCAGGACAATATATATTAAGATTATTACAACCTACTTGATTTTTTTTGACACATTTGCTAAATATAAACTTATCAATTATTTTGTTATCAAGTAATTCTGTGCATAAGGAAAGTTTTGCTTTCTAGTTAACCATTTTTATTCTATGTCAAGAATATACACATCAACTAAAACTGTAACAGCAACTAACACCAAACTGTGAAACAGACTGAGAGTATCTGAAGTGACAGCTAATTTCTCTATGCTAGTTTCAATAAAGTCAATGGCAAAAACTACAACAATAGGCCAGTAACTGTTTCTTAGAATTCTAAATGCCAGCAAATATGGCATAATTTTCACTAGATTATTTCAACTGTTGGGGAGAGATTGACGTCACTCTGTTGATTGGCCAAGCCTTGATGTATTTTGATCAGCCATGTCTTCCCATGCTTCAAAAACTTACAGCTGCTCTGTCAAAAACCCTTCCTTCACTGCTTAAACTAACCCCATTTTTTGATCTCCTCTTTTCATCACCAACCATATTTCAATTTGAATCTGAGAGTTCGTTTTCTTTCTTAGTGCATGGCTTGATTGTCCACAAGAGCAGAAATTGATCAATAATGTCCAGGTCAAATTGACATTCTACTAGTAATTGCATCTGTTCTAGGACAAAATGGACATTTTTTTGTTCTTTCCTTTCAGATTGCCAGAAAGATATAGACACAAAAAAATCTTTTTTTTTTTCAAACCTGAAATGTCTATCAAATCCAACTGACTATTAAAAAATCGTGAGGCGCTTGAAAGTGTGTTTTTTTCTCTTCAATTTTTCCGTTAGAATTCTGAAATGAAACATTACTACCCACATCTAACCACCTGTAATGAACTTATTCCAGAGGTGAGAACTGGAATTAATACAGCCAAGAAATTCTTGGGGATAATGCTTTGCATTGATGTTAAATTGTAACCCTGGCACACAAACATAATATCAGCTTATTTTCTTGTTCAGCAAAAGAAGTATGACTACAGATCTACCAAAGAAAAATATCTTTAGCTCCCAGAGAGAGTTGTCAGAATGCCAAGATTATCTCTACATTTACATATTGCATACATACAGACAGTACATCAAAGTGTAGTATATGTATATATCTATAATACTGTGTGTAATCATTCTCTTTCCTGGGAAAAGAAGGTGTGAGAAGACGTTACTTCTACCCACCACCCACTACTTTCATTCATAAATTTCTCATAGAGGACTTCTTATTTGCGATTGAAATTAAAATATGATATCAGACATGCAATACAATTATCTAGAAGTTAAACCAGTATTTATTACTAGTATATCATACCATAATTTTCTTCAACAAAATTTCTTTGAAGTATAAGATATATAAAGAGCGATTCTCACTACACTTTCAGATCGATATGAGACCTATCTGAGATTGATTCATTCCTATTCACACTGCAAAAACATGAGACAAATCCTAATAGGCGTCTTTCACGCTAGGGGGCGCTGACTGCATAGAGGTTATAGAAAGCTCTAACATGGTAAGGCTGACTACC